>VZTO01003688.1:1139-11746 GCA_013400615.1 Syrrhaptes paradoxus
CTCCAACTAGACTCCATTCCATTCACCACAACTCTCTGGCTTCTTTTCTCCAGCCAGTTCACAACCCACCTCGCTACCCGATCATCCAGATCGCACTTCCTCAGTTTAGCCGCGAGGAGACTGTGGGAGACGGTGTTAAATGCTTTATTGAAATCGAGATAGACCACATCTACTGCTTGACCATCATCTATCCACCTGGTAATGTCCTCATAAAAGGCTATCAGTTTGGTCAGGCATGACTTCCCCTTGGTGAAGCCATGTTGACTGCCTCTAATGACCTTCTTAACCCTGATATGCCTAGAGACAGCATAAAGTTCTATGAATGGATGAGACCCGGTTAAAAGATCACTTTTAATACAATCTGCTTTTGCTTCTTTTACTGCTTTTGCGATGTAATATGAGGTAATAAAATACATTTGGGCAAATAGCTCATGTTTGTGATATCTGATTCCAGCTCTGCTGATCCCATAAATAATTCAATGAGAGGCACTATTCCTATGATACATGCTCCAATGCATCTTTCTAAGATACAAGAAGAGAGGGCGCAAAGCAAGTAGCTAATGATATAAAGTACAAACAGGCACTAATGGCCAAATGCTCACAGACTATAATATAGTCACTCTGTAAATAAGAACTACAAGTTCAGGCCATTAATCTGAGGAAAGAAAGAGTGACACTTCTTTAAATGTTTCTGGAGTATGGTGATGCTGTGTGTACACCCCATGTATAGTTTCATTGAATAGCTGTTTTACACAGCAATGATATGGATGCTGGTTATACGGGAAAAACAATGTTTTTTCTCTCTTAGGAAAGAGATTTTATATCTGGTTTTCTCTTAGCCACCATAATGAAACCTGCATGCATTCACAGAATCACAGAATCACAGACATACTTATGTGTATCAGATTAACACTTACAGAGCAAAAATATTTTTTCTCTACAACAGCTGAAGTGATCAAAACATAGCTTCATTACAAAATCCTAAAATAAGTGTACATAAGTGGTCACAGGGTAGTATTCCACAGACATACAGAAATGTCATTCTTACTGAGTTTCAGTATCCATTAGCCATCAACATGGCCCTGCCTTCATGTTCACATTTATAACCTGTCGCGTGCTGCCCCATGGTGGCTGCTTTCCTCCTGTCACATTCGTGCAAGCCTGAAAAGTGCTCAATTAATTTTGGTTACTGCTAAAAAAAATATTTACCCCAGTTCATGATTATTTGCTAATAGTCTGAATTCAAAGAGGGAATACAGGTTCCTCCAGCTAGTTACTTGGTTTCCTACTGCTTTTCAAGACAGAATTAAATTTTAAAAATATAGCTGTTAGAATGTTTGTTAGGTTCTTTATTATCTAGTATGGAACATGTTGACATCAGCTGTATTTGTCAACAATTAAAATGTGTGATTTGTGGATCATTTTCCTTGTACACTTTTTTAGGCTGTAATACCTCAGTTAATTTGAGTTTTAGTTGCAATTAGTTTCGAGCAAATTTCCATTTCACTTTCTTATGTGAAATGTAGCTTCTGTGGCACAACCAATGGTAAAAAAATATTTGAGAAAAGATATAACCAAACTGCTTTGTTTATTCCATGTAAACTTTTGTATTATTTCTGGAATTTTCTAAAATATTTCAAAGTCTGGGTTTTCTTTCCACATATAACTTCCTTAGCAAACAATATTTATCAACCACTTTTCATAAGAGGACATGGATGTTTATCCTGGCTGTGACTTATCAAGCCTTAGGGTGGAAAAACTGGACCCCCTGAGTACTCACAATTCCTGTTGATCTCTTCTTGATGAAATAATTAGGAAGGTAAGGACAGGGTTTGTTAAATTTGTTAATTTCCAGAAGGCATCTTTCACTGCTGCAGGATACCTAGCTGCCTGTGTGATGATGATATATAAAAGTATCTAGTGGAGTCCCCCAGCGTTCGGTATTGGGACCTGTGCTATTCAATATATTCATCAACGACTTGGATGAGGGAGTAGAGTGCACCCTCAGCAAGTTTGCTGATGATACGAAACTGGGAGGAGTCGCTGACACGCCAGAAGGCTGTGCTTCCATCCAGCGAGACCTAAACAGGCTGGAGATTTGGGCGGGGAAAAATTTAATGCAATTTAACAAGAGCAAGTGTAGAGTCTTGCATCTGGGCAAGAACAACACCAGGTTCCAGTATAAGTTGGGTACTGACCTGTTGGAGAGTAGTGTAGGGGAGAGGGACCTGGGGGTCCTGGTGGACAGCAGGATGACCATGAGCCAGCACTGTGCCCTCGTGGCCAAGAAGGCCAATGGCATCCTGGGGTGTATCAGAAGGGGGGTGGTCAGTAGGTCAAGAGAGGTTCTCCTCCCCCTCTACTCTGCCCTGGTGAGACCGCATCTGGAATATTGTGTCCAGTTCTGGGCCCCTCAGTTCAAGAAGGACAGGGAACTGCTGGAGAGAGTCCAGCGCAGAGCCACAAAGATGATGAAGGGAATGGAGCACCTCCCTTATGAGGAAAGGCTGAGGGAGCTGGGTCTCTTTAGCTTGGAAAAGAGGAGACTGAGGGGTGACCTAATTAATGTTTATAAATATATGAAGGGTGAGTGTCAGGAGGATGGAGCCAGGCTCTTCTCTGTGACATCCTGTGATAGGACAAGGGGCAATGGGTTCAAGCTGGAACACAGGAGGTTCCACTTGAACATGAGAAAAAACTTCTTTACAGTGAGGGTGACAGAGCACTGGAACAGGCTGCCCAGAGAGGTTGTGGAGTCTCCTTCTCTGGAGACATTCAAAGCCCGCCTGGATGCGTTCCTGTGTGATCTGATCTAGGTGTTCCTACTCCAGCAGAGGGATTGGACTAGATGATCTTTCGAGGTCCCTTCCAATCCCTAACATTCTGTGATTCTGTGTGTCTGAAAATGAGTGATAGAACTGCAGTGGCTGCATGTTTGCACAGGTGGCTCATCCTGAGAAGTCCCATGAAATTCAGTTTTTGGCAATGCACTCTGTTGAATATTGCTTAAGAAAAGAAAATTTAGATGGACCATTCTTGCAAAGAAATATTTTAAATATATAACTAAAAATATTTTCTAAAAATCAGTGCATGCAGTTCTTTTGCTAAATGTTGATGTCTTGTACTTAACAGCACGTGCCTAAAATATCTTGTTTCTATTTTCATCTTGTCTAAAAATGACTGTAGGCATATCAGATATTTACTTGAAAAACAGCTGTTATGGTTTAGGCAGTTACCACCTTGTACTTGTTCACTACAGTCCCACTCAGCTGAAGCATATTGAGTCACTACATGTATCATGCTAATCCATTTTGGTGCTAAAATAAATCACTATTCTTTACTATAGGTGTTTTGTGGGCAAAAAAAATTACTACTCCATATAGCTTTTTTGCACCTGTTATTTTATGTTATAGTTTCTACTTTTTGACATTTTGATTTTTGTAAATCAAAAATTGAGTCAGATACTCGGATATGTTGCCTTGACTCCAAATATTTCAGCCTGAATTGTTTGCTTTGCAGTTTGTAAACATCAATATGTTAAAAACACATTTACTATCAGGAGTGTGGTAATTGAGAAGAATTTAATGAAAATATAAAGAAATGACAAAACTATATTTTTAATGTAATTTCATGACTGCTGCATCCAGATATTTTAATATGATGTTCATAAACATACTTGTATACCAATGCATGTGAGTGAGAAAGCTTGCAGTATTTTGACATAAATCAGATTTTAATGACACTTTTTAATCAAAATATTTATTAAACACTCAACAACTGCTTATTTTAAAGCAGCAGTCCAAATCCAAGACTAGTGCTACATGGACACCAAAACCAAGGAGGTAAAAGAATGATTAGCAATTACATGCAAACAGAGGGTGATTTTCATACACCAGATTGTCCAGTAACTTAATTTTGGAGTTTCTATTATTAAATAAAACTGCTAACCTAATTCTCCTCATGTTTATTTTGGAAATGAAAATTCAGGTTCTGAGGTTGGTGATTCCCACTATTTTGCCAGACAGACGCTTATCAACTTCCCAATTTTCTCATGGGCCACCATGCACATTTGCTGTCAAACCTGTCTCTGAAAATACTGTCAAGTCCTGCGGTTCAGTGGACTCAGCAGGGCCACAGTCTGAGAGCCCTTTTGGCCCCTGCCAGGTAGGCACACTTCCTTGTGTAGTCTTGTCTCTTCATATTCTCTGCAAGGCTTTTTTTCCCTTCTGTTACTGATCTGCTATGAACAAATATGACTGTTCCTGTGTGCTTGACTCTATGTTCTGTTGTAACACATCTGTACTCTTGTTCTCTACTGTATCCTTCTAATCTGTTAAAGAGGTCCAGAGAAAAATGCTGATTTGTTTGAAGTCTGTTGAAAAATACCTGTTTACTTTCATGAATATCAGGACTTTAGTTTTGTATTTTCTTGGATATCAGTCAGGACAATCAAGAAAACAGTTTCCACCCAAGCATATGCAATATATGAGTATAGCCATTATGCTTGCAAGAAAATACTTCTGCAAAACAGTTTTGAAAACCCTTTTATAGTAATGCTCAATGACATTCTCTAAGTTTTGTTTTCTTAAATAGGTACTTGCTTTTGAAAAATTGATTATACACACAATCAAAGAAGCCTTTGTACTTAGAGACGTATTAATTTCAATGTCTTGCAATTTTTGCATAATGTACAGGAACTTTACAGCCTATCTATCGTATTATCTTTATTTGTTAAACCATTATACTAGTAAGTAGCAAAATTACAGTATGAAATTCTTATCTTCTGTTCACAGTTTTCCATTGTAAAATCTTTACATATTTTGGAGCCCCTATTAAAAGTTATGCTGCTCCTTCATGGTGCTTTGCAACAATGCCAATCTGATCTTTTTGTGTAATTTATGCATCTTTATTTCTGTTGCTTATCAGCTCTACATGCAAGATGGCAATAGATGCTGATGGCATACAAGGTGGTGAGGAGCAGTTTTAAAAAGTCACTTAGAAATACATCTCTGTTTAAAAGCGTCAACTTTGTAAACTATAAAATCTTAATGAGAATTTGATTGCACCCTGTGAAAAAGAAATGTGACAAATCTGGATCCTCAGCAAAACACCATTTTATACTTTGAGGGGACTGTTGTCCTTCTTTGCTTGCAAATCTCAATGCAGTTTTACTTCAAACGGGATGACTGGGAACAATAACTCTCCCAAAAAAGATTAGGAGTAACATCAACACTGTAAGGCCACAGGTCTTGTTGCAAATAACTGAACTGTCTCAACATGATATCACCCCACCTGTTTCTCGCTGTGCAGAGGAGACCGGAGGTTCACACCGGTGGTCTATTTGCCAAAAGAATCATCTGAAGGTGTCATGACCTGCATCAGTCAAAATCAACCGGGCTAGCTTAATCTGCTGGTGAAGGTGAATATGACCTACTCTGATTACATTTTGCCGACAGTGTATTTTGGGGATTCATATTGCCCCTTCTGCCAGCTGAGCTGTGCCTTTGGCATACATAAACATGGAAGGGAATGCAATGTCTGGCTGTGATCTAACATACTGCAACAAGAAAAAGCCTTAAAGCTGAAAACTAGCTAATTCAGTTTGAGGACTGTCCCACAGAAGTGACCAGAGGTGAGGTGGGAGGTATGTCTTAGAAACACACTTAGAGCCTAGTGGGATGTAAACAAGGACTGGGAGTGGAATCTGAGCAACAGTTTTGTTTTTTCCTGTAGATATAAAGGAAGCATCATGTATCTGTATGCAGGGATCTGTAAATGAAACACTACGGAGTAAAAATCGGCTTGCTTAAATTGAGAATTTTAAGGGCAGAGTGCAGAGATCTCACTAAAGTAGGCATATGAGTAGCATATGAACAGTTTTATGGAAATGAAGTTTTAACACCAAGATAGCGGGAAAAACTGGAATATTCTGAAGCACCACGTTTACTATGTAAAAATCCGTGCTTATTACAGATAGATTAAAGCAGCTAGCAGCAACAATCTCAATATAATCTTTAGCATCTTCAAAAATGTAGCATAGGCCACTCAAATGTTTGACAATGAATTAAAAGTGAAATGTCCATTTCAGCACCCTGTGTCAACTGGTAGATTTTATATATGTTTAAATACTGCTCATAAGGCCTTTTTGGTAGTCTGTAGTGAAAATATACAAATACTTCCTTCAACCATATTGACACAGCTTCAAGGTGCTGAGTGGCCTCCTTTCATCTCTAAGCAGGGACATTTCTGGGGAAAAAAAAGAAAACAAAAAGGAAAAAAAAATAGAAAAAATAGACAATGATATACCAAACAAAACAAGGAGAGAGCACTCCTGTCAGGTGCCAAGAGCCGAAGGCAGTGGTAATGAATAACTCAAAAATCTCACAAAGAGGCACTGAAGATTCAGAGGACAAAGTGCCAAACCAGATACAGAACAAGAGAACGTTTTAACACTCCGGACACCCAACAATGCCATAAAGCGCTGCCCTGCCCGGCGAGCCACAGGCAGCCTGGAGCTGCCAAGGCCGTGGAAGACGTCTAGGGGCAGCAGAAAAGCTGATGCCAGAGCGCGACAGTGGGTTGCCAGAGCCCTGGCAGAGTGCATGATGGCAAAGACCTGAAAAATGCCGATTTTTAATGAAAGCCCCGGCAGGAAGGCAGGCCCGGCTAAAGGGCGCAGACCAGGACAGGAGCTGCTCCAGAAGAAAGGGTGCGGAGGAGCCCGGGCGATGCTGGCCCCAAGCAAGGATGCCCCGCAGCCTCCGCGGGGACCAGCTCGGGGCCGGGAGGGAACCGCAACGGCGGCGGGAGCCTTGGGGCGAAGCAAGGCTGGGGTGAAGGTCAGCGGGTAAGGCAGGAGGCCCAAGCAGTGGCGGCGGGGAGCCCGGGGCGGGGCGAGCGGAGGGGCGGGCAAGCCGCAGCCGCGGCGGGAGGGCCCAGCGCGGTGGGTGTGCGCGGTCCGGCCCCGGCTCATTACTCAGCGGCAGAGGCAGGAGGCGGTGGGTGCCGGTGGCTGTTGTGTCGGGGGGTCGTGGCCCCGCTGGAGCGGCTGGTCGGGGGGAGCGGGCCCGAGGCGCAGCGGGCGGGGTGCGGGCGGTGCGCGTCGAGCGGGCGCGCCGCGGAGGTGGGGGCCCGGCCCGGCCCGGCCGCTTTGTTTACGTTTCGGCGGAGCAGCGGGAGGGGGAGAGCCGGGGGCGGCCTGGGGCCTTGCCTGCAGGCGGGTGGCGGCGCGGGGGTCTCCGGCCCGGTGACCCTCTGTGTCTGCTCGGGGCTGGGGCGCCGGAGGTGTCTCGGTGGATAATGGCGGGGGCCTCTTTGTTGGTGTGGCAGGAGGCTCGGAGCGGGGCTCCTTCTCCTCCTGGGAGCGGGGGCACCCAGGCAGGCCGGGCTGCGGCCCCTTCCAGGCTGCTCGGCCTTCGGAGTAGAAGGGGGCTGCGGTGGAGGAGGGGGTGCGCCCTGGAGGTGAGGGAGCCACCTCTGTGGTCAACTTCCGTGACCTTGCTCTTCAGAATGCCTCTTAAGACAAAAAATACTCCTCTGGGATAATGTAACTGCTCCAGATATAGGGGACTGGGGGAGTCCGGCAGTGTCTTTGATTCTTTTGCCTTTTTAATTCTTACATTTCTTGAAAAAGGAGTGAGCTCTCTTTTTGCAGAATTTCTTTTGCTCTTTGGTTTCTCTGTGGTGTTAGTAGCATCCAGTTTTAGTGCCAAAGTCTGTTTCTTTATGCCTTTCTGTCTGGAGAGCTTCCATCAGTGAAGTCTGACCTGAGCACTGCTAACAACCTACAAATGGAAATCCCACTTGATTGTTTGTTTTTCTTCCCCCAGCTACAATAGTGATTTCGAGTATGTTTTTTGATTTAGATGTTGTACCGAAGAGGCTTGCTGAAGCCTTTCAGACAATTGAAACGTCCTCCATACTTTGGCCTACCTGATAATATAAACACAAAGCGAGTTGTTATGCATGTTCTGGGAAGGAAAGTATTACTTGCCCTAGGGTGTGTGCATGAGGAATGGAGCAAGCTTAGTCGGTGCAGCTGGGTTTTGCTTACAGGTGTGGAGACTTAACTGGTGATGATGTTACAGGTGACATAAGACCTGGTCTCACTTCTAGAGGTGCCACCAGATGCACTTGTAGGGCAGAATAGTATATGATGTGCATCTTTATATGTCTGCAGGTGTATCAGTATAAGTAGGAAATGGTTTAACCTGTAACATTAAGAGAAACTGGGCCAAACCCAGTTAAAGATACTGTCAAATTGAGTTCACTGACTTGACCATTCCTTGTATATGATTAAGGGAAACACTTAATTCTTCTAAAAGTAGTTAAAAAAATATGTTGAATTTCAAATAGTCCCCTGCTTTGATCTCTGTCTTTGGGGGAAGCCATCTTGTCTTTTTTCCTCACTTAACTCAAAAGATGTGTAGCATGGACTAGTTTGATAGTAGGGTGGAGGTATGGCGTTCTGCAGAACATGTGATGCTGATGCAGGGACTGGGCAAATTCCAGGCTGCCTGTCAGATCCTGAGAGTTTTCAGGGTCAGCTGGGCAAAAGTATGATAGAAGAAGGGAGAGAAACATCTGCTGGATGAGACAATTTCAGAGATGCAGAGGGTGTATGAAATTGTTTTGTCATCATTCTGAAAAAGGAATTTTAATGGTGTCTTCCAGTGCAGAAGTTCCCAAGCTTTTTGGACCATTGGCTCATACCAGCATTCAAAGTAATCTTACGGGCCACCGTATACTTCATGGAGACTTCCAGGTTAGAAACATTAGTTAGATGATCTGATATAGCTTTGAGTCCTAAAGTCCTGTTTGTTCTAGACAGGAATTGCCTTTCGTGTGCTCTTTAGGGACCAAGGCCTTTTCTGGCTTTATAGGAGTACAGGTATAACCTCCTTTTGCAAAGGTTTAGGTAAACTTATATTTGTGAATTATTATGGAAATGTTAGGGAATAAACAAATGTTTGAAGATTTTAACAACTAAATTTATTTTCTGCCTGTTGCTTACCTGAAATTAATAGTTGTGTCTATTTCGTGTTTTGTTTATTTTTTTAAACCATGAGCTAATAGTATTTGAGACTATACTGCTACTTGGTTATTGCTCGTGTTTTTGTTTCTTTTTTCATCCTTCCTCAACTGCCTAAATTGTGTGAATCCTTGTTTTGTAAAAGATAGATGCAAAGTGGGTGCTCAGCTTCTCATTTCTGAGGATTAATCCAGTATTCTGGACAAATATAAATGTCCTTCTTGGTAGTTTGCTGAAAAGTCTGATGTGCTATTTCTTAAAGTTCATTTCCCACCACTCCCCCCACCCCACCTTGTAAAAAAAGTGGTCTGTGTGTATAAAGCTTTACTATATATTTTTGATGCATATAATGTTCATTGCTGTATTGCTTTGGAAATTAGAACAATCTGGGTATCATCTAGGGTTTCTTAATAAAGGCCAAATTTTATTGCTGTGTTTCATTTAAAAAAAAACCTTAGTATTTAAATCAAAACTTGCAGAAACAGGCTTCTGTTTATGTTACGGAAAGAACTCTTGGGTTTTGAAAGCTCTGTAAAGTTGAGACTACTTATTTTTTGCCTGCTCTGAAGTTTACCACAATTTGGACTTGGATTCTGAGAAACAATTTTTACTTTCATTTAAGAATCTGAACATCTAGTTCTCAAAGCTTTCAAGAATCCCCTTCTTTAAGTGGAGATGGAAATTTAGTTTTTAATAAAGGCCCTTTGTGGCTATACTTATGATGAGCTACATTTAAAGAGGCATTCCTTGCTCCATTACAAAATGTATTTGTATGAAAATACAGCAATAGTAACTTTTATTTGCATACATTCTTTTTAACAGTGACTTCAGTGTCAGTGAAAGATACTTGGTTGATAAAGTCCTTGGGTTTTCAGAGCAATTATAAGTGTTTGTATTCTGTAGCATCATACCATAGTTTCACGTTCAGTGGCTACCTTGCTTAAGAAGTCTCTACCTGCTGTTCTTTCTTGGCAGCTGCTGTGTGGCACAATAGATCAAGGAGCTAACTGATCCAGCTGAAAAAAATCTTCCTCTTGGACTATTTTTTGGCCTGATTAATTCCCTTGTATGTCTGAACGAACAGCTGTGCTGTTGCAAGGTTGGAAGACAAGGAGGCTGCTTAGGTGGGGGTTCCTGTCGGTCATGCATAGGCACAAAGGTATTCACGGATCAAATAGTGGTTGCTGGAAGACTGAAATGATGGAAGTGCGCAAACCTTTTATATTGAGAAGTGCTTGTTTAAAGATCTGTTTGCAGACTTGGTCTGCTGCTGCTATAACTGAAAAGCTTTCTGAACAATATGTTTATTTTAGTTTCTTGAATGCATCGTAGGGCCTAAAATGAAGATCGGTGCATCCCAAGGGGTAGGAAGTTGAGGAAGGGTGCCAGGAGACCTGCGTGATTAAACAGGGATCTGCTGGGCAAACTCAAGTGTAAAAGGAGGGTCTACAGATCATGGAAGGAGGGGCTGGCTACTTGGGAGGAATATAAGAATGTTGTCAGAGAGTGCTGGGAGGCAACTAGGAAAGCTAAGGCCTCCTTAGAATTAAACCTTGCTAGAGGGGTCAAGGATAAT
>VZTO01003688.1:12729-29994 GCA_013400615.1 Syrrhaptes paradoxus
GGACAGGGAACTGCTGGAGAGAGTCCAGCGCAGAGCCACAAAGATGATTAAGGGAGTGGAGCATCTCCTTTATGAGGAAAGGCTGAGGGAGCTGGGTCTCTTTAGCTTGGAAAAGAGGAGACTGATGGGTGACCTAATCGATGTTTATAAATATGTGAAGGGTGAGTGTCAGGAGGATGGAGCCAGGCTCTTCTCTGTGACATTCAGTGATAGGACAAGGGGCAATGGGTTCAAGCTGGAACATAGGAGGTTCCACTTGAATATGAGGAAAAATCTTTACAGTGAGGGTGACAGAGCACTGGAACAGGCTGCCCAGAAAGGTTGTGGAATCTCCTTCTGTGGAGACATTTAAAGCCTGCCTTGATGCGTTCCTGTGTGAACTGATCTAGGTGTTCCTGCTCCAGCAGGGGAATTGGACTAGATGATCTCTCGAGGTCCCTTCAATCTCCAACATTCTGTGGTGGTTGTGTGGCGACGGTGGTGGTGTGGCAATGGTTCTGTGAATTGGGATTGAGTATTCATTTGGTAATGAATGTTGATCTAGAAGTTATCAGTCAGCAATTTTCTGTGAATGGACATCCTCTTCCACATCTAGATGTATTAGTAGTTTCAAAGCATATGTGTCGTATCAATAGGAGCGCTAAAATCTGGACGTTTTTGGACTGAGGCAGGGCAGTGAGGCAGAAGATGGATAGTTGCAATGCTGGTAACTGTTTGGGTTTTCTGTGTTCTTTAAATCCTGTGTCAAGAAATGCTTTCCTGATGAGGCTGTTCTTTACTTAGTGTTTGTGTAATCGAGTTTTTAATTCTAACATACAATAGGACTGTATTTTTACATGTAGGAATGCAAATGTACATTTATCTTTACAGTTAGTAGCATTAATCTTTTAGGTTATTCTGCTTGGAAGGAGCAGCTTTTACTGTAGTGTTCAAAAGTTCTCTTTCTTCAACTTTTCACAGTTTATTATATCTCGGTAATACTTGAAGTCTTCAGGGCAAAAAAGCTTGAAATACACTACTCTTTTCCTTTTTCAACTCTTATTCAAAATGTGGGACTCCAGATGTAGGTTGCTGGGTATTTTCCGAAGTTGTTTGTATTTACCAAATACTGAAGGGAATTTTCTTACTAATGTTCATCTGTAAAAATTTGTCCTGTGGAAAAACTGTAGCTGCCTTAGTGAACAGTGATTGATATTTTTAAGGAATGTGCTGTCTTAAAAGAATTCTAAGATGATACTGAGAAATTTGTGATGATTTAGTAATGGGTGGAGTATGTTGCCTGTACATAGAGTTGAAATTTATGGCAAGTAAATAGCAATAAGTGTAGCTGTGCATGGTATACCCTTTAAGGGGAATTACTACTTGAATTTGAAGAATTAAGTCACAGAAAACTAATTCAAAATCAGCCAGAATTGCTAGATACTTTTGAAATGTAACTTAAGATTTTCTTGATGTACACTTTGATGTGTGAACTCAAGGAGCGAGCCTCCTTTTGTGGGCTGGAAGACACTTCCATTCTGTGTAGCATAAGGAGCACTCCAGCTTATCATCCAGCCAAAAATGAATAGCAGCTTGATTCTGCTATAGATTTGACAAAGGCTTTGGGTGAGAACTTATATTAGAGACTGGAGCAGACTGCATGAAACTGTGAGAGAGTGGTCCATTACTGATGTTGAATCAGATCAGCAGGGAGAACTGCCTAGCCAGCTGTTCATATGGTACTGTTTCTTTGACTGTTATTTATTTCGTAAAATATTTTTGTAAAGTTTTCCAAGGCCTGAATTATTCTTTTATTTATGTGTGAAGAGATAATGATCTTGGTATACCAAGCTTATAATTCATAGCAACACAGCTCTTAATTTTAGGTGCTTTTTTCCTCTAAGTGATTAAAAACTAATCCTTCGTTCTTTTTCTGTCCAAATTGATTGCCTGTAAGCTTGATACTAAAATAAACCTCAGTTGTTGCCCATATTGTCACTTCTGTTGTTGAACAAATGCTGCTTGATATGTGAACAGACAAGATGCTTATTAATCATCCTCAGTTGTATGTTGTAGACTAATACTGAAAGGATGACTGGCAGAAAATATACTTTAACTTAATGGACATTTGTGTTGCAAACAAAGCAAGTACTATGTATGTGCTTGTTTGTGTACGCTTAGAATAAACAAAAAGGGCAAATGTTAGTTCTACAGTGTTGCTGGAATGCCTATTCACTGTAATTATTCATTTTGAGTATTAAAAAAAAAAAAAACAGCAACCCATCTCTGATAACCGCCTGTTACTTAATTTTATTGACATTATACCAAGCTTTTTTGTTTTTACTATAGATCTTAAAAGCATGCGCGGAAAATGTCTTAACACAATATTTACTCTTTTAACTACAAACAATGGCTAAAATGTTTGTTCTTATCATTGTACTCTGTGTCCATTCACACATTTACCTTGTATCTTCTAAACAAAACCTGAAATGTCTCCAGTCTGGTGTTTTGATTGTTGTGAGACAAGAATAAACATTAGATATATTTCTCACCATGTTCTCAAAGACATGGAAATGCCTACCTCTGTAAACGAGCACGTTCCCATGCATGTAGGTGCATAAAATGAAAATGACCCTTCTACTCTTGACTGCTGGGAGCTGCTAACTGGGCAGCATCTCTTGCAGAAGAGGACCTGGGGCTCCTAAGGAATGAGGAGTAAGCAGTGTGCTTCTGTAGTCCTCAAGGTTAATTACTTACTGGGCTGCATTAGAAAGACATGGGCCATCAGGTACAGGGAAAGCACCTCCAGCTGCTGTGCTACCTAGTAGATCTCACATATATACATCCTGTGTGACACAGACAAGCTAGAGAGAGTCCAGCATGGGTTTGCTCAGATGGTTGGGGTCTGGAGAATCTGACAGTGGAGGAAAGACTGGGTTGGCATCCTGAAGAAGAGAAGGCTAAGGGAGAAATTGTTGTATTTAAACATCTTTAAGCAAGGGGTTATAGAGATGATGGAGCTAGATTCGCCTCAGAAGTTCACAGCGAAAAGGCAAGAGTCAGTGGTCACGAGCCATAAGAATGGAAATTTCAACAGGGTATGAAGGGAGTATCTTGGTCCGTGGGACTGGGTGAGTGGCTGCACCAGGAGCCCAGAGGGGCCATGGAATCTCCATCCGTGGAAGCTTTACTAAACAAGGCCTTGAGCAGCCTGGTTCGGCCATCTTATTTTCAGAGTAAATACAAATTTGAAGTTCTACCTGTTTTGAGCAGGTAGATGATTTCTGGAGGTTGCTTTCAAGCCCTATGATGGTTCTACTGTTTGTAGATTTAAAAAAAATCTTATTTTCAGAGTAGCTTGAGCAAGTTGGCAAAACAAAGGCACAATGACATAGATATGACGTAGATAAGCAAGGTTGCTCAGAACTGTGTTAGAAGGTGTGGAAGGAAAAGTAATGAGATGTGATAAGCATCTTCAAGTCTGCTGGTGTCAAGACTGGCCTTTTTCTGTCCTGCATTGAACTTTCCAGCTAACTAGGCTAGAAGTGCTTGCAGGCTAGTATAAAGGACGAAAATGGTTATGGTAGCTGTCATGCCTGTGATCACTGTGGTGGGTGTTAAAACCCATCTCCAAAGGAAAAGCCTGCAGTAAGCAGCCTGATAGCCAGCTGCAGTTTGTCCAGGTCTTGCTTTCTGTAGCAGAGGAATGTGTCGACTGCTGCTGCAAGGCTTTGATCCTTTGCTGAGTGTGTGACGGTTCATTATGCTTAGCTGGAGCATGGTCACTCCAAGAAGTGGCTTCATGGAGCAAACCAGCTCTGATTTCCAGTTGATTACAATAGCTGCTTGTGGCTGCCAAGAGGTGAAAGGACTAAGATCAACTGGGAGAAAGAAAAAGAGTCGTGGCAGGCCCATAAATCCACCTGTGCTGTTATCCTTAATGCTTGTGCTGCCTTGAGAAGAGGTATCCTGTTAATTCTTATGTATTTGTCCATTTAATAAAGCTAACATGAAATCTTAGGGAAAGGGAAGTGAGCAGAACAGGAATTTGCAAAGCAGTCACTCTGGGTTATCTCTGAAGAAAACAACTGTCCTGGGGTTTGAACCTGTAGGTAGTTAAATATTCAAACACAACTGCTCATGTGTGAGTCCAAGGCGGAGTTCTGTGGGAAAAGCACATCCTTCCAAGACCTAGATGTATTCTTTAATAGCTTTAACACCGAAGGTTATATTGGAGCAAGGTTAACCGTAATTATGATGCTTACTTGGAGGATCTTGGATATAAAAGTACAAACATAGTTTCTAAAATGGAATCCTAATCTTAAGTGTTATTGTGGAAACAGTAAAAGTGAATGCCGTGGTTGACATAGTGATCAGCGTAAATCTTTATCAATTCTTTGTTATTCATTGTGTGAATGTTTTGGATTATGAGAATCATCCTGATCACCTTCGGAGTAGGAAAGGTAGTACATGATACCCTGAACAGCTTTATTAGAACTGTATGGACTAAGTTCACTTGTTTCCTTGGTGCCAAAAGTGAATACTCAGGAGACAGTAACAGGAAGGTCCTTGTGCATGGCAGTGGTTCATTTAATGAGCAGTGAAGCCTTCCAACAGCCGGTGACTTTCATTTGCACGGTTGCTGCAATGGAAAGTTCCTTGTTGAACAATAGCTACGGTTCCTTCTGCTGGTTTTAAATTGAAGTAGGGCAAGGTTCTTGTGCCACTTGTATGTCAAGAGGGGAAAAAGGTAGTTCAGTTTCAAATATCACCATGTTGGAGATAAAAGGGTTTCATTAAAATTAGCATGGCATTGTGGGTAAATCAGAAAATCTTGGTGTGACTAGAGCTACTTCGTGCCCCTTCATTTATTTTATTTGAAATGCTTCCTGCTTTCTCTCAGAAATTTTCTCATCACAACTCTTGGTGTGCATATCTGCTAGCACTAGCATGTGGTTTCTGAAGTTGTTTTTTTTTTTGCTCTTCGTAGTTTGCAGACTTCTCTTTTAGGAATTTTTTTGCTGGGACATAGCATCGAGCACTACTGAAGTCTAAGAGAAATGGGACAACAGGACAGATGCTATTGTCATTAGTAATGAATCCTGTAGATTGGTGTAGTTTGCTACAAACTGCCTAGAAAGTAAAGCCTTTATTTTGAAATGTGCTGCCTTCCTTCCCAGCCCATCCCCCAGTAAATTATTGTGCAAAGTACTGTACTGCATTATAGGAGGTGTCTGTGAAGGAATTGTCAGTGCTGAGGTTGTAATATGTTTTGACAATTTTTGTTCCATTCTAAAGCTCTTATTACTGAGGTATTTTATGCCAAATACTTTAGACAGGATTTCATAGCACACTAATCTGCTTGTACTTAACAGATAAATGCATGAATTAGTGAAAGTACCACATTCATAATTGGATTCTAAGTTTTTGTAACTGGGATTTAAAGTTAAAATATTTTAAGATTTATTTTTTGTGGAACTATTGATGTGATTGTTACATGTGGTTTAAAAATATTTCTGAAAACTTTTTCCCAGCTGTTATGCAACTCCTTGCTTCCTCTAGTGTTCTGTTCTCTCTGTTAATTTAATGAGTATTTTAGGTCACTTGGTATCTTCTGTTTGCTTGTGTCCTTTAAAGGAATCAGAGAATCTTTTGATCTGTTTCTTCTGCTGAAACATTTAGCTTCCATGTGCTTCGTCTTCCCCTACAGGAAGAGGTTAAAAAGCAAGCTTTTTGTCCTACCCCAGGGTACTCCTGGAACGGGCTTTTGCTTCTAAACTTGTGTGCGTCTCATTGAAGAACGCTGAGTCATATTTACTGGCTTACTTTGCTGATGGTTTGCTTATTTATCCTGTATTACTGCTTTGCAGCGGTCATTGGATGGGCAGAGTATGCAGGCAAACGTTTGTGGTATGGATAAAAGTAGCAGTCCCTTATATAGTAGCTGAAACATTATAGTGCCAAGATTAATAATTTATTCTCTTCTCATGAATTTCAAGTTAAATTATGGTTGTGCTTTTTCAAGTACCTGAATAAGTTGAATGGGACATGGCATATGATTCTGCACTAAAAGGAGGTATATAAAGTGATATGGAATAGCATTCCCCTGAATGCACTAGTCCTAGTCATTTGTCAGGATTATGGTTTAAGTGAGATTTTTTTAACCTTTTTTTCTGGGTCCTGCAGCATGCATTCAGATTGCGCTTCTGACACAATTGAATTAGGTACTTAAAATGAGACAGCATTTTGAATTTGCTTCACTGAATTTCCACTGATTTCAGATTTTAAGAACATTGTTAAAAAGAAAAGGAGTGAGAAATATTGCTCTGACATAAACCTGAATATTTTATGCCTTTGAAATAAATGTTTATCTTGATTTTCTCCCCATCTACTGTCTTTTTGTATAATCTTTTATTTGAAAAAGGATTAAGGAAGATCCTCGCCTTATACTATTATTTCTGAAAAAGAGAGTTTTGCTAAGAGTAGTCTTTTTAATCTGCTGTCATAACAGCTTCTTTGCCAAACTGTAGAATTACACCTTTTCTTTTGATGGAGTCATTCTTGTTTATTATTGCTGTGGCAAAACTGACCTGCAAGAGACAGTTGGCAGTGTGTTACTTCATGTATTGTGATAATAGGATTAATCATGGAACCATCTGTAGTGGAGCTTCATGTGACATGACATTGAAGAAGCTGTAGAGATATGCTCCTATGAAAAGTAGCACAGCGGAGTGTTTGTAAAGTGATAATATTTTTCCTAGATGTAACACTACTCATTGTGATAATGCTTGTTCTAGAAAAAATGCTACTTATTAAACTTTTTTGTGATGAATTAAAGTCACAGCTCAGGAGTCCATTAAAAAAAAAAAGAGAGGAAGGGTAGGGTGAGAATCTTCAGTGTTTGAAATGCCAGTTCACAGGCTGTTTAATACTGCATGCTGCCGCCTATCTGCCTCTTCATTTACATCCTACTGGCATGTGAATCTAAAACCTAATTTAAAGAGGAAGGAAGACATTTATCTTAGGAAGACATTTATCTTAAAGAATCTAATAACTTCTTGCAGAAAGAAGTTGAAGAATAGAGAAACTTTTCAGTACATTCCATTACAAATAACATCATTACACTGTGCAACTTCGTATGTTGATCTCTGTGCCATGCGTACCCTTATCACAAAATACAAAACCCTGGAAAACTTATAGTACAGAATACAATATAGTAGCAGAGTAAGGATATATGTTAAATAAGTTTTATTTGCCACAGATGAGGACTTTACAGAGGGGTGTACTTGTATTCAGAGCAGCTGTGTTGACTTACTCGTCATATTACAGGAACTGACTTATTCCAGAAACCAGGAAATCTGGATAGCACCAAGTATTTAATATTCACAGATGATGGAGTGTCAGGTTTCATCTCCCCTGCCACAAACTGGAAGACTTCCCTGCTTCCCTATAGGAGAGGGAGATGGCTGAAGGAGTGGTAGATAAGCAAGCACAAATTTTTGTAACTTCGTGGAGCTGATAACATGCATTCACTTATGCTTCTTTCTTTCCTTGCCTTCAGGCTTTTGGAAGCCTGATCTTTAGATCCTGCGATGTATTTTTACTATCTTCTTGTTCTTATCTTTTCTGAATCTTAATTTTGTTTTACTTAAGCTTCCTGTGTTACAAAGTTAGAACTGCTGGTGTCCATAATGTGTGTTTTACCTAATTGCCAGGCAGGGCCTAAATCAGTAGTCTGTGGATGATTTTCTTCTGTGACCAGCTGCTTTAGTGACTGTTGTACAGGGGAGATAAAACTGAGTAGCGCTGAAAGTGCCAGGGGTGAGGTTGGTTATCTGACTGTTTTAGGTTATATCTGTAGAAGATAAAAAGAAACTCAAAAGTTGTGAATGCAGCTTCCACATTTGAAGTTGGTGCTGCTGACCCCTGTTCAGGGGTAGTCTTTTCTTAAACAGTTTAGGAAGTACTGCTGTTTGATATTTTGCTTGCATAAATGCGTGCTTTGAGCTTCTGAGGAAAATGAGATGTGAAGTAGACATGTTGGCCTCTCCTGTGCTACACGGGGAGCGGTGTGTGAAATTGTGTTTGAGCTTTGGTGGTTTGGTCTGTGCCAGCTGGCCAAGCTGTGCTGGGAAATAGTTCAGCTGGAGCAGTGTTTAACAACAGGAACTGGTTTTGTGGCTTTCTGCATGTTTGGATGTGATCATGTACTATCTATTTCTAGACAAATACCAGTGTCTCAGTATTCTGCTAGTTACAGTCTTCACTTTGTTGCTGCCAGCCCTAGGTCTTTCCTTACCATTAAACAGCCTCTGAATTGTTGCTTACTTCTGACATTATGTCAGACTGTTTGAAGTTACTTGTAACGTGGAAATGGAAAAGTTTAAGTTCCAGTTGACTAATAAAAATATCTCTGAGTGCTCTTCACTTTCTCTGACTTCAGGTTTCCCCAGTTTTAGGTTCAGCTGTTAACGTTTTGGCACTGGTGGCTGCAAGCTGGGACTGATTGCTATTTCTGACTACCTAGTATTTGCACGTAATTTGATGCACAGAATTCAAGCAGTGTTGCATAAAACATAATGTTGAAAAAGAGCTGCTTGAGCTCATTCTTGGTTTTATTATTAATCTTTTATCATAGTTTCTGAAAGATTTGGGGTGAGGTTCCCAAAATGACATGCTGCTTTGTGGAAACATCCACTTTTGGCTGAGATGCTGTGGTATTAATGAGATCAGTCTGACAGGACCAGTGCTAGAGGACATGCCAGCTTCAAGTTCCTGCCTGTATGACTGACCCTGCAGATATAGTCACTGGGGGAGGAGGAGGGTTCTAGTTCAATGACACTGCAGAATGTGTCCTCAACCTCAGTGAAATCGCCTTGTTAGAGAGAGAACAACTTGAGGGTCTAAATTTGCCAGCGGCTGCTACCAAAGAGTTCTGCTTGGGAAATAAGGGTGTTCCTCTTCCCTGGAGAAATTATTGAGTGGCTGCCAGTAGTAACTCTCCTCTCCCTTTTCTCCCTCCAAAGCAAACAAGGAAGCTCCCAAGTGCTAGTGGTGCTTGGAGGTCAGGCCGTTCACCTGCGCTCTGCCCTGCTGCTGCGGCTGCTGTCAGGACCCCTCCATGCAGGTTATTCACTAACTGGAGTGACTAGAAGGAACAGATGAGTTTAATTAAGACAAAAAAGGAAGGTGTATTTGCTATCCTTATTTGCATATATATTTTTTTCTTTGTATAGCTTCTAGTCTATCCCTAAGCTGGAAAATGAATTTCAGTAGGTGTAAAAAATTTTGGAAGTGTTCTTCCCCCTTTCGAAATATATTGGAGTTTATTCACTGGATAACACAGTGACTGGCTTGGGCATTAGAGTTCATAAAATGTGTAAATAGGTTAGGAAAGATTTATATTGCAGGAAGCTCACTGAAAGTAATTTTCAAAAGAAAAAAAAAGTGGCTGGTTGTGTTTCTGTGAAGAATTGCACTTGGACATATCCTCAGTGCACTTGGATTCTGGTCTCTTGCCTTTTCCTCACTGGGCATTTTTCACATGGCAAAAAAAAACCCACAAATCTTCTTCTACTAATTCAAGCTCCCCTTTGTTACTGTTTTTGTCTTTATGTTGTCTTTAGTAAATCTTAAGTATATGATTCAAGATCTGGAAAAACTCCTGCTTTGTTTCTGATTTTTAAAGCTGCAGTTTTTCTTCCATAATCCACAGCCGTAACTGACAAGTAGAAAGATTCCTTTCTTCCAGGCTGCCATAGTATTTTTAAAGAGCTTTAGGGGAGACACTGTTTCTTACCTAAGTGTGAAGTGCCAGGTCTGGTGTTTGTGAGGCCACAAGGAACTGCCTCTGCTGTGAGGAAGCACAGGAAAGTCTCTGCTGGAATCTGGAAGTGGGGGAGCTTGGTACCAAAGCTGGACTTGCTGGAGTATAGGATGCAAGTATTTTTGAGACAGAAAAGGAAATAAGAAATATTGTTATGCCTGTGGAAAGTGGTATAGGTCTAGAGAGCAGAAGCAACCCAAAGACTGAAGGGACATATGTGTTGCAAGAAGGTGGCCTAGTTTAGAGCATCTGAGAGTACCTTAACTGCAAAAGGTTCTCTGTGAACACTGAAGTGACTGTGTGTCCTTAAGCATGTTCAGTCTTAAAAATGCTTAGCTTTCTCCATTTGGGTTCCTGTCTTCAGTCGCTACTAATGTGGGTGAAGACTCAAAGCACCTTGCAATTCTTGAACTCCTTTATAGTTCTTTCATACTTACATCTGGAGATTATGGTTAAAAGAAAGTTCCCTGTATGCGAGGTAATAGGATTACTTGTCTGTTCCAAACAGAAGTGGGATTTGGGGAAAGACATCAGTTGTGGAGATTAAAATCCAATTATCAGGCTTGTTTTGTGACTGCCTCTTTCAAGAAGTAATAGGAGGTCCTTGGAAAATGCTTGTAGACAAAATGAAGTATTGAATTTAGTAGAACAGTAGATTTTACTAAGGAAATTTGTGTTGACAACTGATAAATAAGTACAAACTTTTTATTTACCAGATTAAGAACTAGGAACAAGAAGTTGAATTTAGATATTTTATGAGTAGTTTACAAAGCCAGTTTTATATAAATATTCTTTTCCAAGCAATGTAATTTGTTGATCTTCCTTGGCAAAGGGAAGACATGTTTTTCCTTTTCCTAGAACCTCTTGTGCTTCCAACTGTCCCATATACGGGTTGTTTTGTATATAATAGTAAAGCCACTGTTCATTTTAATTTTACAAATTTATTTCACTCTTCTATAGATGGGAGAGGGGTCACTGTGCAGGTTTGAATTGTAATTCAGTATGGAGTATGGGTGCTGTTGTGCAAGCCTGTGCTGTTTAAGTGGTAGACAGCTCCTTGATACTGACTGAGGCTCCAATTGATTTTTTTGGGATGCAGAATTAAGTTCAGTTCATTGCAGTTGCATTCAGTTAGGTAATCTTTTTATGGAAACTGTAATAAGGTGAATATTGGCCAAGAAAAGGCTGCTGGAGTGAAGGGGATGATTTACTTTCCTGCGTGTCCTCCACTTCTTAGTAGATTCCTCAGATTACATTTACTGCCTTAACATTCAGACGAGGTGACAGAAATATATGAAGAAAACTATATCTAGTTTTCTAGATTACTAGAATAAGTAATCATGTGATCTGGATGGAACATGAGGTTAGAGCCACTATATGAACCTGTAAACTGCAACATTAAATCACTGGAAAGGTTGCAGTAGTATTAGTGAATTTCATGCATTGTTAACTTAGGACTCTGCATAGTTGTTTCCTGCAAAACACACAGGAGTTAGTTTAACAGAGAGGACTCGAAGTCTTTCCAAGAGATTTATCAATCTGGCAATGATATTTGCTGAACCACTGAAGTACCTCGTTGTTACAAACCGCCGGTATTATATTCTTGTAATTACGTTTTGCTATTGCATACTCAGAAGTTTTTTGCTTTAAAGTCATATTTATTTTTCTATACCAAACCTGTAATATTTTCTTAAATTATCATCTTTAGTGGAGTAAGCCATCTCTTTATTGTTAAATATTCAACAGGCTCTTGGAAATCAAGAAATCAGCTTTGAATGTTCTGTTAAAATTGAGTATGAGAAAACATAACAGTCTTAAAGTTTAAAAAAATCAAACATCCTAAATCTCTTGAGTTCAGGCAGAATGAAGTAACTTGCCCTTCTCTGTTGGAACTTGAAAGCATTAGGCAAGTCATAACACAGAAATCTAAATGTGCCCTTCTCGCGTTTATGCAGTTTTCCTCTACCTCAATAGTTCTGGATGGACACTGAGATCTGTAACTAGTGAAGTTTGACTTTCTGGTAGCAGAGAGATATGTTAAAACTTACTGTTATTTTAAGAAATGTACCTGCACTGCACTTCAGATATATAAGAATGTACACATATATATATATGTAATCATAATCATATAATTATTATATGTAATATGTGATATACAATATGTATATGTAATATATAATATAGTATATTTTTAATATATATAAAAGAATCACTCTGGTGTATTTGTAGTTTTAATAGTTTCCTGTAGAAAATGGTTTCTGAGATCAAGATGTAGACTTGAAATTTTGTGCTATACTGCTCCTCCTGTGAGTGGCATAAGCCAAACAGAGGACTCCTAGAGTACAGACGTACATTAGATGATGTGAGAGGCACTTCCATATCAATTACACACAAGCTGGAGACCTGATTAAACAAATGCAAACATTAGGAGTAGTTTAGGCAACTGTGTGGAAATTGTTCACCTTAAAACCACCTGATTTATGAAGGTGTAATATGAAAGCTGTGCAAAATGTTAAGAAAATTAATCCTATAGTCAACAATGAGAATATTTCATTTTAGAATAAGATTCAAGTTTTTCAGACATCTTTAGTATTTGTAATGTTCTGGTAATATCTTGCTGCAGTGTTCACCCAGCTAATGTTAACTCTGTTCCAAATTCCTTATCTGCATTAGCATTTAACAGAGCTGAAGTGTTGTGAAATGTAATGTTTGGTTCCAAGGGCAGTATGGAAAAAGAAAACATTATTAAAACCATGATTAGTTTTGTGAATAGCTGAATGCTGTTATGAGGTTGCCTTTAAGAAACACAATGCTTTTGTTCTTTCATTTCCTAAATTTGAGCCTTTGAAGCATTTGTTTTATTAAGTATCTGAAACTGGGTTCTGTTTGCAATATCTGTTTAGCAGATGTCCAGCAGTCTTTAGAGGTGACAGATGGAAATTATACAAGCTTTCACAAACACATGATGCATACAAATCAGCTGTGTTAATTGTATTTTCACAAAGAAATTAAATAAAATTCATTAATGCAAGAGCTTTATATACACTGTGTATTTGTTTTGCTTTCAGTAGCAATCTATCATATACTTGAAATACTATTGGCTTTCACTAGGTCAACCACAGATTCCTACAGAATATTAATTTCAGTAGCATTAGATCCACTTCTGAAAGGAGTTATTGAATCATTATTGATATGTAGCTTATGTTATTATAATGTTGATTATATTACTAATTAATGTTTTAATGTATGCAGTTGATTTATTTTAAAATTGCCATTTTCCATTTCTGCATCTCTAACCATCATGATCTTTGTATTTTGTTAGCCTGCTTCAGGGCAGCTTCTGTAGTAATCATCTTCCTTAACTGTACAAACAGTTTTGTCCAGGAGCCCCCAGTCTTCAGCATGTGTAGGTAGATTGCTGTCTTAGTTGGTATTTATGTTATGCCTAAGTCACGTCCTGCCCCAAAGACTTGATTGCTAGCTTAGCGTCCTAGTTTTCTTCTAAGTCTAAGCCCATTTATGCTTGCTCTTAGATTGCTTTGGAAACCATGAACATGAAAACTAAGTCTGATTCCCTGCAAATCTTGTGTCTGATGATGGTTGTTCCCTCCTATGATTTTTCTCATTTCTTATATTTGATTACCTTTCAAGGTAGGAAAACATCTTCTCAGCTGTACTTCTTTACTGAGGTAGAAACAAACTAAATACATATAATTTCTTACATAAAATGATACTGAGAGTAAGGTATTGTGCACTATAGCATGGGATGAATCCTGTATTTTCATTTTATGTTGTGTAATAAAGGCATAAACCAGCAATTAGTGAACAGTCTTAGAGACTTAGCTGTACAGAGCATATGTTTCTCCACCCTTTCAGTTGTCAGTCTTCTAGCGAAGTCTGTTTCTATGTCCCTAGCGGGAAAATCATCTCTTGGGTCCCGTCTTTTTGCAAGAGGTATCTCTCAAATGTATGCTTTCTGTCAGTTTGCAGCTTTCCTGTTAATTGTCACTGTATCTAGTGAGGGAAAAGTGCAGAAGAGGTCATAAAATATTTCTTGCTCTTATGTAAACTGAGAGATCCTTTCTTCCACAAAACCTGTTCCATTTTTGTTGCTCTGTGTGCCTGGAATTCGTGCATTGAGGTCATTGTGTGAGAGAAGTAACATTATGCATAATTATGTGTTACATTCGAGGTGATCTCTGATTTAAAAAAGCGTAGAGTTGGTGTCTAGGAGGTGTGCTGGCCAAGAAAATATTATTTTATGGTAGTGCTGCACTGAAGCTGGATACTTAGTTGTCTAGTTGAAAGTACACGGTTTTCCAATTAAATTCTAATTGTGGATACATAAACTTGCTATTGTTAACTCGGGCATACAACACTTAAGGCCTGTCTGAGCTGGCGAAGTTCTCATAATTGCCTGCTGTTTCAGCTAAAATTTTCAGAGTCCTCGTGCAGATGAGCCTGGACTGATCTTAAAAGGAAAATGTTATATTGCCCAAATCTGGCCATAACGATGTCGTGGGTACAGGCCTGACAAGTATGTCTGTACCCTGAGCTCTGTGTAGCCATGAGCCTCAACGGAGCCACACTGGTGCCAGCTCTGGTTCGAACAATTAAGTTAATTCAGAGTTCAGGAATGTACTGTTTAGAGTTGGAGCTCTGCTACATTGGGGGTCGCTTCATGGCACTGTCGGGTGGTATAGATCATAGGCATAAAAAGCATAACGTAAAATGGGGCCTAGCATGAGCATCAAGTAATCTCTCTCTGCCTTCTAAAGAAATCAGTTTACACATTCTGCAAAGGCAAGTTTACCAAATATATTGGCATTGTTTATATAATTTTGCATTGTGAGTTTTTTGTTTTATCTGTATCTTAAGTCCATCTGGCCATTACCAAGGTTTTCAATGCACTTGCAGTAGGACTTTTTAAGCAAAAGCTATGTGAGCAAAGGATTAGCTTCTCTCTTTCCCACCCCACCTTTCCATCCCCAAATCCTCTTGTTTGTCTGACATATTTAGGCTATACTGGAAAAATATACTGTGTATACAGTATATATACACTGTACATACAGTGTCCTGTATCTTGATTAATAAATTGTATGCTTCCTGTATTAGAGACAAAGTATGATATTAGTAGTAAAATCCAGCATTATGTTATCTTCCAGATATCTTGAAATCGGCGAGTTTGTATAGAACAGCCTTGTTGATAGATACTAGGGTACACACCTTTCTTTAAACAGAAGTAGATTGCAGATGTTTGCATATCTGTATATAAACATTGTTACATATGGCTTCTTTTACTCTAAAATCTTACTTTTGTTTTAAATATGCTTATTTTAAAACTGGGTGAAGAAATTTGGTCAATCTTCATTATCAGTATTACTCAGTTGTGGAGGAGGAGGAGGAGGAGGAGAATGGGCTGTTGGTGAAACATATTATAACTGTCCATGCTTCTTGCATAGGATGTATGCTACTTGTCTTTTCAAGGAGCTACAAGTTCATTGTGTCCGTGTTCATGGTTTTACAACTTAAACTTTATCAGGCTCTATAAAAGAAGTCATGAGTGGAAATTGTTGACCATCTTGTGTGTCCTGTGGGGACTATTGAATTCTAGTTGCTTTTAGTGGAATCAGACTAAGACTTATGCACAGCCTTAGGGGTCCCTGAGGGGACTTTCACTGTATGGATATAGTGTTATTTCCATTTCCAGCATTTTTTATTGTGCTTCCTTGTGTAAATGCTACTTATGGCAACCTGAAGAATTAGTGAGTTAATATTCCAAACCACACTGTACTATCTTAGGGTTCAGTTTTGGAGTATCCTTATCTTGAGTAATTGTGGGCTGCCACTATAAGGTTGCCATGTACTGAAATTTGCTTAGGCAAGGTATTTTCAAGGAAAAGCACACTAGTTGATGTGTGAGAGGAAATTAAAGTGTTCTGTGGGATTCTTGCCCTGTTAACAGCATTCTGGCAAATTGACAGTTAATGGAACAAATGTATTATTAGTTTCCTCATTAATAATAGAAATGTGGAATCTGCATCCTGCCTTTCTTTCTATATATGCTTCTGCAAAATTGCTAGAAAATGGAACAAAATGTCAAATTTCAGGCAGGCGACTGATATAGCTTAATCATGTTTTAGTGAAAGGCATTGCAGGCATACATTGTGTAAGAATCTTGGAAGTCTGCCAGTTTCTGAATTTGGACTTAGTTTAATATTTAAAGACTAAGGCTTTTGCTGTTGTGGATCTTTGAAGATAGACTTCATAAGACTAGTCGCCAGTAAATCAGTGGGTAGGAAAGAACAAAGCCTTTGGCTTTCTTTTGGGAGCTGGATTTATAGAGCTGGACAATACCAGGCACTTCGGAGGATGCTTTTGTAAGAGGTGAAGAGACAGTCGGCACAAAGGACGTGGTGAGGAGTGGAAGGAGAGCACTGAGTTGAAGTAAACTTGCTTATAAAATGAGAGGCTTACACTTTCCGTGACTGATGGCAAGGGGAAGGTGCATGTATGTTCTGAGACTTCTGTCATCTGTGCTGATCTGAGTGCATTGTTTCCAAGTGACTAATTAACATCACACAATAGCTTGCCATCCCATAATAGCTCTCCATCCTAAATGTGCAAGAAAGGGGCTTTTCTGAGAATTGAGTCCCATTTCGTCTCAAGCTGAGTAAGTCTGTTCTATGCTAGAAGAGCATGCATTTAAAATTAAGAGATAGACTATACCTTTTTCTGACACAGTAGAAGCTGATAATTTTTTATAAACAGCACATGGGGCTGCAGAAAAAGGAATTATAATTTAGATGCAAGTGGAGATGCTTCTCCCTCCTCACTCCAGGATACCTCTTCCTCCTTGTTTATTCCTCTTCTCTCTTGCTGTCACTGTTTAGCTGCTGTCATTTTTCTATTCTATCTGTTTGTCTGGGGTGCTTTGAATTCTTTCTCTGCTTCAGCCATTATTATAAGGTTACACTTCAATCTCATGTGAAGCTTATGGGAACAAACCTCATGGATAATGGGAAAGCAACCAGCTACTGTAGCATGTGTTTAGCTACATGAAGATTTTCCAGGCCTGTTTCTAAGTCAATTGGGCAACAGACTAATGTATGTATTCAGCTAACCTGTTTGGTATCTTTGTTCTTTTCATGTTTTGAACTGTGCTGACTGTCAATACTCTGAGTAATGGTAAGTGATGCTCTGGGGCTGCTGTGTGCAAATATAAGTTGAGGTACAAAAGCTTCCAGATGTATCAGAGTATTCGTTTCTCTTCTGTGTTCTGACTGCTATTACTTGTACATTACACCCTCAGTTGAAGTTTCTTGGGACTTCTTTAAGCTTTTTTTTCAGAAGGCAGTCCCTTCCCTGAAATAGCACCTTACTGAAGGTGCAGAAGTTTGGTTTTGCTGTATATAAGAGCAGGGTTGGTTATTTTTACTTGCTTCTTCTTGTAAATAGTT
>VZTO01003690.1:14819-28061 GCA_013400615.1 Syrrhaptes paradoxus
AGGCTGGATGTGGCTCTGAGCAGCCTGGTTTAGTGGTTGGTGGCCCTGCACATGATGGGGGGGTTGAAACTAGATGATCACTATGGTCCTTTTCAACCCAGGCCATTCTGTGATTCTATAAATACCATAACGGATTGGGGAAAATTATTTTGTTATTATACATATTATGTATTTATTATATAAATGTATATAAGAAATTATACATAATTTCTTAATTCCACACAATCTATCATCATGATTCTTTCTCATAAAACATTGTATATTGCATTTTATAGCTCTGATGAATAAGTATTTCTAAATAGCAACAGAATTCTGCAGTTCAAATTGATATTTCTTCAGACAACCAAGGTGCCAAAGATAGGTACTGTTGAGAGGGATTTACCAAGGAGAAAACTTAGCTTATGGTGTATATTTTAAAAACTCATTTGTACTTATAACTGACTGTAAAACAACTAGTGATACCCCTTTTTTTTATTTTCTACATTCCAGGTCAGGTTTGGTACATCCAATATGGAATGTAGTACTAACAAAATTGTAATAGAACTTTTAACCAGAACCTGTTGCATCATACAAATTTTAAAGCTCCAGTACTCAATAGTAGCCAGGTTGGTGAAGAAATTACTGCCAGCTTAAAACTCACCTATAAAGGAACTAGAAGGTCTGGTTGTCAATTTCCTTAGCTACCTGTTGCATGAGCTCTCCCAGGGCCAGAGACAAACCTGTGCTCCCAGGGTCTGTGACTCTGGAATTCCTGCCACACAGCTTTCACAATGTCCATTACTCCGCTGTTACTTGCAAAGCGGTCAGTCAGAAAGATGCAACTTTATTTACTTTTGGTACTAATCAGAGTAAGTCTGAATTTCAAACTAAGAAAGTCCTCCTTCAATAAAGATAAGACAAGTCAGACTAAAGAATTAGACGAAAAAGACCTTCAGATGAGATTGGATTTTGTCCAGTGACTAAAGGCATGTTTTGAAGAACGTACTTAAATTGACTAAAAACGTAGACCTCTTAAAAAAAAAAAAAGCACAAATCAGAAAAGGTATCAAGGAGCTAATTTCCAACATAAGTAAACATCAGGCTTAACTACATATAGCTTGCAACAGTTCACCTGAACTCTAGAATATCAGTTGCAAATTTTGTTATGGCAGAAGAGACTTCACTTTTACATGGCAAAACTGGGATAAAAGCCTCACACAGAGATGACTATTGAACCCCTAGTTCATCCTCCCTGCCTGACCTAAAGTCGCTTCCTTTGCCTACATATCTTTTGTTCACAGAGGACAATAATGTGTACAGGTAAACTCCCCCTAAATACAGTCAAAACAGCCATTCACCGTGCCACGTTAGAGATGAGTTACAACAAAACAGATCCCAGCGATTATGTGGTTTAACAGACGACTTGGAAAAACTATTTTTCACAGTTTACTAGGTGCTTTAATTGTCTTTTCATAACTTCCTTAATCTGCAGTGATAGATTCCCCATTCCTGATGTCCAAAAAAAGAAACCAAAAAAACCACCCCACAAACCACGAACCCACCCCCCCCCCCCAAAANNNNAAAAAAAAAAATCAAGCTTGAAAAAACTTCCGTTAAAAAAAAACAGTAGCTCCTTCTCTGTGGAGCCTGCAACACTGCATGCGGGGCTACTCACGCAGCCTGCAGCTCCCCAGACAGGGCCGACGGGCACCCCGCGGACGGGGCGCTCCCGCGGGCAGCCCTGGAGCTACAGACGCGGGGAAACACCCGCAGGCGGTACCGCACCCCCGCGCGAGGCTGCCCCTCACTGCGTCCAGGCCGAAGCACGACCGGCCGCACCGCACTAGCGGCAAATGGGCCCACAGCGCGGCAAGCACAGTACCACTGACAGAGACACCAGCGAGCAGGGCAGCTCCAAGGCCAATGGCTGAGCCCCTAGGGCCTAACCCTAGCGCCCCTAAACCCCTCAGCCCCAAATAATCTCCCGGAAGCACCTCCTTGGCTATTATCGCGGGTTTTCCTCCCCGAGCGACGCTTACTATTGGCTGGCGAACTTTACCGAGTGCTTTCGTGTCCCTCCGGCGCAGACGCCGTGGTAGGAGGGGGGGGAGGGGGAGCACACGGCTAGAGCGCGGCGCGGTGCATTGTGGGGCGGAAGAGGAGAGTCACTGCTCTGGTAGGGCCGCCATCTTGCCTGCGTCCGGACCTGCTCCCGCTTTTGGGGCCTGCTCCTTCTCCTCGCAGTGCAAAGCGGTGGAAAGGGAGAGGACGAGGGGCCCGCCTGGGCGGTGCTGATGTGCGCAGAGCCTCCTCGCACCTCTCTCGGGCGCCGCTAGCGAAGGGGGCGGGGGTGGTCGGGCGGTCGCCGGTGAGGCCTCTCCTCTCTGCCGGGATGGGTCGGTCCCGCAGCCGGAGCTCGTCCCGCTCCAAGCACACCAAGAGCTCCAAGCACAACAAGAAGAACCGGAGCCGATCACGGTCCCGCTCCCGTGAGAAGGAGCGGGCGCGGAAGCGCTCCAAGTCCCGGGAGAGCAAGAGGAACCGGCGCCGCGAGTCCCGGTCCCGCTCCCGCTCCAACACGGCTCCCTCCTCCCGCCGCGACCGGGAGCGGGAGCGCGATCGCGCCTCCTCCCCGCCCGACCGCATCGACATCTTCGGGCGCACGGTGAGCAAGCGCAGCAGCCTGGACGAGAAGCAGAAGCGGGAGGAGGAGGAGAAAAAAGCGGAGTTCGAGCGGCAGCGGAAAATGTGAGCCCCGGGCCTGGGCTGGGGGTGGTGGGTGTGAGGGGAAGGGGGCGGAAAGGATGTGCTCTGTGCCCTGGTGCCTTTCTCTCCGCGCCTTCCTCTTGCAGACTAGGGCCGTCTGCGACTGGGGTAAAGGCGTTTAGGCCCTCACTGAGGCCTAACTTCTGCCTGTTTTCCCGCCATCTTTCTCTTTCCTAAAGCCTGGCTCCCTCAGGTGAGTTAGAAGCCGCCCCCTCGGCGTGCGAGCCTCCCGTGCCCTGCCTCAGCTCGCTTCCGATCTGCCGCAGCTCTCTTCCTTCCCTTGCTCTTAAACTTCTCTCTGCGGCGGAGGCCTGCGCGCCCCGAGGCTTTGTGCTGCACTGCCACACTGCCTGCACCTCCCCTTTTTTTTTGCGTGGAGGCTGTTACGTGTCGAGCGGAGGCATTTGGAGTTGTTCGACTTTGGGTTTTAAGAAATAACTGTGTAACGATTATATTAACTGAGGGGTGGTGGGTTTTTTAAATTTCTTGCCAAATGGGACAGTGAGGTCAGGTGACTTGTTTCATTTTAAACCTTTTTCCATTTTCAGTTTTCATTGTGGGTACTGTGGTTATTTATAAAGTCTACAGAGACAGATAAATTCTATTTTAATGAACGTAGTGTGTGTGTGTGTGTGTTAAGATGTTTTAGAGTTGTTGTTATGTTATGAGAGCGACCTTTATGCGGCAGAGATAACAATGGTTTTAAACAGTTGTGCTAAAGTGATTCCTGTTCTTTGAGTGTTATCGTCGTTCATTGGAGCACTGCATCCAGAAATAGCACTTGTTTGTATGTGTGAAGCCAAGCAGTTCTGTTAATTCTCGGGTGGAGCTTTGAGTTTTATTTCAGCGATATAGTTCTAATGAAATATTAATTGGAGTTTAGAAGGCTTGATCGCTATGAGTTGTCGCTTTCATTTTTTTCTGTCGATAATCTCCTCTGCTAGCTTCAGAATTTGACAGCGATATCATCAAAAACTTGCATAGTTCTGCATAGCAGAAACACATGTTGAAGGCTTTTTGGGTTATTGACTGTAGTTTTGTGGCTTATGTTTTTATTCATTACCTAAATTAGTAAAAATATTTCATGCATATCTAGGATGAAGATTTGGAATGCGCGTAATTGAGAATGCAGTGAATAGTTTATCTTAATATTGTGGAGTTATTTTGGTTCATATGTATTTTTTAAACACTATGAAAATGCATTTAAAGATTGAAGAGAGTGAACATTATGCAAGTAACAAAATACCTATTATCTAACTTAAAGTATTAAACAGTCTTAGTGGAGAATTTTTGTGGCTAGTGTCCAAGCTTCGAAAGTTGAGAGAAGATCTGTTAAAGTGCCTGTGGAAAATGGAGTGTTCATAATTTTTAAATAATATATTTTAAATATTTGATAACTTTTTTTTTGCTGCGGAGTGCTCAAATTGAAGCTGCATGAAGTATATTCATAGTTCATTCAGTAATATTAGCTGTAGCGACATATTTCAGCTTTGTTTCTTGCAGTAAGTTTTCTTTATAAATTAGCTTTGAAATTTTGGAATGTCATGAAGTCTGTATAGGAGGAATATGATATTTGAGTGATCAGTAACAGATTAGTAAGCTTCTGAAGGAAAAACTATTGGAAAAGATTTGGTATCTATTTTGAAGCTTCTAGAATACACTAAATTTCAGAAACAGAACACAATAAAATTTAATACAGTAGAAAACTATGGTATTACAATAAGTCATCTGCAAGTTGTGTTATACTCATGTTAATGAAGGAGAAAAGTACTTTCTTGCTAACTGAATTAACCAGTGGACAGTTCATATATTGAAAGTTACTTTCTTCTGTCTGTTCAAATCCTAATACATAGCCTAACTTATGCTTTTTCCTATAATGCTATTTTTCCATAAAGGCCTTGCAAATATGACATTTTTTTCCTCTGAAATTTATATGAAATATAAGCAGATTTTATAAAATTAGTATTTAAGGAGTAAGTGGAGCATACAAAAAATATTTTGATGAACAGGGCGAGTTTGGGAGCCTTTTAGCTCATATTTATCTAGATCAGTAATCTGTGCTTTATTATCTCTTTTGCATGTTTGCAAATTGTACACTAGGAGATCTAAAAGTTAGTAAATCCCATAACTTTTTTTTTTTTTGTAATAAAAGTTGTTTTTATGTCTCTGGATATAAGTAAGATAGGAAAATGCAAGCAGTATGAAAATGATGGGATATTAGGATATGACAACATTAATTGTTATTCTAAAACATGAATTTCTGGTGTTGACAGGCCAGAAGATAAGTTTGTAAGATTGTTCCATACTTCATGGAGTACTTAAAATTAAAGATCAGGTTCAAGGTTAGAAAAGAACAACCTTCTCCCCAAAGCCCGTAACAGTTCTAAATAAGTAGTACTATAAAAAACATAGCTATACCGTATTCACTTTTGTTGATCTTGGATATGTAATTGCTGTATTATACCAGTGATTACTACCTAGAATTTTTTTTCTGCATTTGGTAATAAACCAGCGAATTGACCAAATCTCTTTGTATTCTTTTTAATGAAAACTCAAAACGGTGATCAGGCTAAGTGGTAATGCAGCTGCTAAACTAAAGTAAAGAGAAGAAGACATCTGAAAATACTCCTAAGATTCAGAACACTGAAAACTAAAGGTTGCAAAGGTTTATTTAACGCTTGGTATATTTTATTTTGGATAATTATAGTAGAAACAGAGTGCTGCAATGAAGAAGTTAAGGAGAATTAAAGTATTTGAAATTTGATAAGGTAAATTATTGGGTAACTAGATTACAGAAACACCTGGAATTTGTATTAAAAATATTCAAATTAAAATTTGAGTGCTTCTGTGTTCTATTTTGGTTATTAGTTTGGTGCCTCTGAGGTGGTCGCTTTAAGACAAGATTTTAGAAGATATTCTTCTTACATGCAACTTAAAATTGAGACCATTTAAGTTCCTGGAGGGTGAAGGATGGCCAAAGTTGGGGGATGTCTCTTTTTTTTATTTCTTTTTAAAAAAAATATTTTTCCCTAAAAATGATCAAGAAGTAGTATGATAAGGTGTCTTCTTAAGCTTTGTGTCTTGACATGTGGAGAGATGCTAAATATGATAAGGTCTGAATGGGTTCTCTGTGGTAGCAACACTGTTGTCTTAATATTCACTTTCCTTAAATGTAGGGCAAAACATTCTTTAGATTATCTGTCTGTACAAGGACTAAGGCTGTTAAAAAGTTGATTCAGTAGCGTGGCTGATGCTCTCTATTTGCAAGAGTTTGTTTCAATGCAACCATTCCTTGTTGATTAAAAAGCTAATCATTGTGTTTCTGTTTTCTAGTCGTCAACAAGAAATTGAAGAGAAACTCATAGAGGAAGAAACTGCTCGAAGAGTAGAAGAGCTTGTGGCTAAACGAGTAGAAGAAGAGTTGGAGAAAAGGAAGGATGAAATTGAGCGAGAGGTTCTCCGCAGGGTGGAGGAGGCTAAGCGCATCATGGAAAAACAGTTGCTCGAAGAACTCGAGCGACAGCGACAAGCTGAACTTGCAGCACAAAAAGCCAGAGAGGTAACGCTCGGTCGTTTGGAAAGTAGAGACAGTCCATGGCAAAACTTTCAGTGTCGGTTTGTGCCTCCTGTTCGGTTCAGAAAGAGATGGAATACAGCAAATCTAATTCCCTTCTCATATAAACTTGCATTGCTGCGAAACTTAATTTCTAGCCTATTCAGAGGAGCTCACTGATACTTAAACAGTTATTCTCCTAAAACCTGAACAAGGATACTTGATTTTTAATGGAACTGACCTACATATTTCAGAGTTGTTTGAAACTTTTGCCATGGCTGCAGGATTTATCAGCGGTCCTTTCATTTCTGGGGCAGGGTATTGAAAATCTATAATGATGTATCCTCCATGTGTTTCATTTTGTTTACCTAGACTGTAAGAGGCTTTTGCCTTCAGTCAGGCAAAAAGCAGGGTCCAGCAGTGAGCTGCAGTACCTGTCTTTAACAAATAGGTTTCTTACTCTTCATTTAAAATGAACATTTTCCTTGAGCATACATTGGACTAATTCTGGGACTTCGAGCATTAAGCCCATCCACGTCTTCACGAAGGATCTATCTATGTCCAAATCATATCCATTTTTAATAACTACTAACAACTCCTTTTTTTTCCTTAGAAGTTATAAAAGAGCAGGTTGCCCTTGTCTGAAGTCGAGCTGAACATGTGACTTGGGTTTTTGGTTTGTTTTTTTGTGGTGTTTTTTTTTTTTAATCAGCAGCTGGAGCAGAAGCTGAAAATGTCTTTCTGTGAGACAGTAATTTGCTACTAAAGGCTTTGATGCCTGCCTGCACCAATCATTCCAGGATCCAGAAATTTCAAGACAATTTTTAAACCATAAAGGAACTTTGTGCTAAATAGTCATGAGTCTCAAATGCCTTTTTCAGTCTGTACCTCCTACACAGTTTATTCTAAATTAATATTTTGATTGGCTTACAAAAGGAAAGACAGTAGCAATGAAGCTTTCCCCTTCATACTAAACGTGTCTTGTCTGTCACATAATATCCTTAAATTAAAAGCAGAAAAACCCAGAACACCGAGTTACAACAAATATTAAGAATATTAAATTACACTTGTTTTGTGAATTCAAACCTTAACTGTGAAAGCATTGAAGTTGTCTATAGTCAGCAAATGCTTCATGTATAGAGGTTTTCATTTGATCAGATGGATTACCTTTTTTTTTTTTTTAACATATTTTTGCTATTGTCAATGTGATGTGAAGAAGTCCCATCAGTACTTTATAACGCAGAATAAACTTCCATGCCTGGAGTGAAGTGTGCTAGCTAGTAGCTGGTTACTAGTCATAGTAAGAAGTTTTCTCTTCATATGCTTGCTTTGTTCGTATTAACTTTTTTTTCTTACACAGACACAAACCTCTGGCTAACTTTAAATCTTCCAAATATTAAAATAATTTGGATATATATTACGTGAACTGAAACACCTCAAAAACTTTCACGCAGTCTTCATATTTATGAGTTGCATAACAGAGTTCCATAAAATTCACCAAGAAAACAACAATTACAAGGCTTTATTTCCTGATCTTGCCTTCCCTGGACTCCTGAATTCCAAGTTCAGACTGCAAATGACAGTTTCAACTGTCTTAAAATTGTCAAAATATTGAATGTAAAGTCCATTCTCCCCATGAAAGAAGCCCATAGCTCCATGAAGTATGGATTACCATTTGTATTTTTCACTAACAGTAAATGTATTTTTCTTATTAATTGTTTGCCTTAGGAATGATTTACATATTTTTGTTCCTTCTTATCATAAACATCTGCATTCCTCAGCTCAGCCTTCCTTGTATGTTGTTTCTTTATAAATGGTTGAGCTGCTGATGCAGGTATTGCCAAGCTAACAGTACAAATCATTTTAAAGAGGAAGCTGGCGCGTATGGCAGCCGAGGAGCACACTCTGCAGGACACTGGACAAGACAGTAAATATTCAACTTTTAATGCTGATTAAAGGAGTATAGGTAAAGAATACGTAGGTATACTTAATTGGTGAGACAAACTATTCACTTTATTTATATTTTCTATATTACTTTTAATTTGGTAAATACTATCCAGTTTTTGTAGTTGTCCTTGTTGATTTGTGTGATATTAAAATTCTAGTAATAATTTGTCAGGATTCTGTGATTAGGGAGGGTTTAGTTGGTTGCTGTTTGGACTGGGCGGGATGATTTAAATTGAATACTAGAAACCAGTTTTAGTGGCTGCACAATTTACCCTTGTGAGACAAAATAGGTGGCTGTAAAGCTGCCACTTTAAGTCAGTTCACAAAAGAATTCTGAGAAAGATTAGTGAATATGCAGAAATGAATATTTTACTTTACTAACATCTTGCCCTGTCCTCCCCTTTAGGAAGAAGAGCGTGCAAAGCGTGAGGAACTAGAGCGAATACTAGAAGAGAATAATCGAAAAATTGCAGAAGCACAAGCTAAACTGGTATGTGAAAGTGTAGTTAACAGTTTTGTTGGGGAATACAGGTCCCTCTGCCTGATTTGCAACACAATTAATATAAACAAATTGACCCTTTGTAGGGTTTAACTTGTCTGTTGCTGGTTATGTCAGTAGTGTCACTCTCCTTCCCTTGAGCATAAGAGACCAGATCCTTAGTAGTAACACTAGTCTGGAAAAAAAGTTCGGGTGTGGTTAATTCAGAGGAAGACAGCTGTCTTCGGAATTTAAAAAGCACATTTTGATCTATATCTTGCAGGGAAGGTTGAAGTAAGTTTACAAAGACGTTCACCTTCTAGAACAGAAGTGACTAATACTGTTCTGTTCAGCAGGATTTGAGACTGGTATAAGGTGATGTACAAGTGCTGAAAGGGACTTTCAACATAAGCTTAAGATATATAAGTAATAAAAGTCTAGTTTATGTTGGGTCTCTAAGCCTATTTAAGCAGGTGCCTGCCTCATGAGAACATTCAATATGATTTAGCTGATTCTAATCAATTAATGATAAGACAAACTTATCTTCCTCTAAATCATAGAATCATAGAATGGTTTGGGTTGGAAGGGACCTTAAAGATCATCAAGTTCCAACCCCCCTGCCATGGGCAGGGACACCCTCCACTAGACCAGGTTGCTCAAAGCCTCATCCATCCTGACCTTGAACACCTCCAGGGATGGGGCATCCACAACCTCCCTGGGCAACCTGTTCCAGTGTCTCACCACCCTCACAGTGAAAAATTTCTTCCTAATGTCTAGTCTAAATTTACCCTCTTTTAGCTTATACCCATTACCCCTTGTTCTCTCACTACACTCCCTGATAAAGAGTGCCTCCCCATCTCTCCTGTAGGCCCCCTTCAGGTACTGGAAGGCTGCTATTAAGTCTCCTCGGAGCCTTCTCTTCTCCAGGCTGAACAACCCCAACTCTTTCAGCCTGTCCTCATAGGGGAGGTGCTCCAGCCCTCTGATTAATTTTGTGGCTCTCCTCTGGACTCTCTCCAACAGGTCCATGTCTTTTTTATGTTGGGGGCCCCACATCTGAACACAGTACTCCAGGTGGGGTCTCACGAGAGCAGAGTAGAGGGGGAGAATCACCTCCCTTGACCTGCTGCTAATGCTTCTCTTGATGCAGCCCAGCACACGGTTGGCTTTCTGGGCTGCACACGCACACTGCCGGCTCATGTTGAGCTTCTCATCCACCAATACCCCCAAGTCCTTCTCCTCAGATCTGCTCTCTATCCATTCTCTGCTTGGGATTGCCTCAACCCACGTGCAAATCCTGATTGAACTCTATTGGTTTCAATTACCCAAGTAATTACACCTATTCTAGGTAGTGATGATGCTTCTTAAAAGTGTTTGCTTGAACTACATCTGCTTTAGATCTCTGTCTGTTTTACTCATATGGTGGAAACAGAACAAATAGAAAATCTAAAGTATTAACTCACGTAATGAACAAAATAAGCACCTTTAGAAGACCACTGGAAGAGCTGTAAGAACCATGTCAGTGTAAGGATTGACTTGTTACAAATCAAGTAAAGATGGTTTTAAATTAGGAGGGGTTTTTACATGGGTTTTGGAGCAGGGAGACCTATGTTTGAAGGTCTGTTAGCTCATTATATTGTGCCTTCATCTCACACATGGTAGGTGTCAGGGGAATTTCTCTCTATATACACTGACTTCTTAATTAAAATGTAATGCATTTTTTACAAAGCAATGCTGAAAAGCATTGCACGTAAGCTCTCAAGATTTTGATGCCTTAGCTGTAGAGAGTTTTCAGTTTTTCTTCTGAACTCTATTCAAATAACCATTTTTATAAATAGTTTAGTTGAAACCAACTATGGCATCTAGCTCGAGTAGAACTGCTTACATACCTATGCAGGATTGGACCTGTTTAGAAGTTAATACAAACTTGTACGTGCATTTATGACTACAAAATACGCTGGCTTAAATTCTACCATTTTCATATATAGGCTGAAGAACAATTGAAAATTGTTGAAGAACAAAGAAAGATTCATGAGGAGAGGATGAAACTAGAACAAGAGAGACAACGTCAGCAAAAGGAAGAGCAAAAAATTATCCTGGGCAAAGGAAAGTCTAGGCCGAAACTGTCCTTCTCACTAAAAAGCCAGGATTAAATTGCAACTCTGAACTCTTAAAAGAAAAGAAGAAACAACAGCAACAAAAAAACAACAGAAAAAGGAAAACAAAACAAAACTTTGTATGGTAGCTTCATGTTGAAGTGTTTTTTTTTTTTCTCTCAAATTTTTTTTTGTCTTTTTTGAAAGTCTGGAAAGTTAGCTTGTTCTAATAGGGGCTGTGCTCTGCAATTCGTAATTTTTTTTTTTTAACTTCCATTAAGTTAAACCCTTATCAGATCATTGTTGCCTTTTAGAGGGTAATCTGTTCCTATCAATTTTGTTTCTGTATTAGTGGTCTGAAGCAAATCAGGTCACTTTATGAATTGTGAATGATCTGATAAGGTTTTACTGACCTACTCATCAGAGTTTGACTCTGATAGTTGACAGAACTTTATACTGGGTATTGCTGACTTTTAATTATTTTTTTTTAAAGTCAGTAAATACGTGAGTAAATTGCCATAGTATTACTGGACCTCTGTGGTTTATTGTTAAATCAGTGTCCTATGATACTGTCCCATTGTTGCGCTTGATGTTCCTGATACAGGTAAGGAAGTAGTTTGTCATTTCTGCTATGAATACATAGAGTTCAGTATTGTCTCTGTTAGATTTGTTTTTATTGCATTGACAGCATTCAACCAGCGTTCCCCATTGTGTAAATAAACCAATTTGCTGAATAAAGTGAAAGTCTTAAATTCATATGTTTAAGAAAATTTTTTTAGTACACTTCTATAAACAACTATAAGAGTGACAATTCACATTAAATTCAAGATTATATTGTTTGGTTTTTTGTTGTTTTTTNATCAGATCATTGTTGCCTTTTAGAGGGTAATCTGTTCCTATCAATTTTGTTTCTGTATTAGTGGTCTGAAGCAAATCAGGTCACTTTATGAATTGTGAATGATCTGATAAGGTTTTACTGACCTACTCATCAGAGTTTGACTCTGATAGTTGACAGAACTTTATACTGGGTATTGCTGACTTTTAATTATTTTTTTTTAAAGTCAGTAAATACGTGAGTAAATTGCCATAGTATTACTGGACCTCTGTGGTTTATTGTTAAATCAGTGTCCTATGATACTGTCCCATTGTTGCGCTTGATGTTCCTGATACAGGTAAGGAAGTAGTTTGTCATTTCTGCTATGAATACATAGAGTTCAGTATTGTCTCTGTTAGATTTGTTTTTATTGCATTGACAGCATTCAACCAGCGTTCCCCATTGTGTAAATAAACCAATTTGCTGAATAAAGTGAAAGTCTTAAATTCATATGTTTAAGAAAATTTTTTTAGTACACTTCTATAAACAGCTATAAGAGTGACAATTCACATTAAATTCAAGATTATATTGTTTGGTTTTTTGTTGTTTTTTTATTTTGCTTTAAACTGTTCTGGCTTCTCCTAGTTATAATGCAAAACTACACACAGTAAAAAAATCCCTGCAGTTGTGAATGTTTTTGATGGCTGCTGCTGTTTTCACGAATGTTGGTTTTTATTCTGACAGAGACTTATTTCAGCTGTAGTATCATGTTCAAACAGCTGTTTAGTGCACTCAGACCAATACTTAGATATCTAATCCCCTTCAGTTCACCTCATAATATAGTACATTGTATAAGTTAAGGTCATTTCCATATAATGAATCTGATGGATCCTTAAGGATTTAAAAATAGAAGGGTTTTCCCCAAAGGACTGGACCAGCTAGCATACCTGAAGTGAAAAACAGAAAGTGAGATTCTGTCTAAATATATTGTTTTAGCCAGAAAGCAACTGTTATTCATATACAGATCTTGAATGTTATCCATTTATATATACAAGTTTTATTTTGAAAAATGAAACTACAGATTGAAAACTATATATAAGTCCCCTTTTTGTATATAATTCTTCTACCAAAACTTGGATTACTGTAGCTTGTCCAATTCTAAACCTCTCTTTTTCCTGTCAGTATGTAACTTCTGTAGTAACCGTAAAATGAAGGTTTCCAGTAGTTGCCTGAGCATTTGAATGTCATTGGACAAAGGTGGAAATAATTCCTGACATTCCCAAAGGATCTCTTGCTGTAGATTTGGCACATTAAATGTGGGAGCAAGATGAGTGTGCCACTGGAAGCAATATTCAACGTGCTTTGTACGAAACCTGGACTTGAGAGCAGACTGATGTGTATTGCTTTGTCCAGTATGTGAAGAAAAATGTGAAGACAGTAAAATACTTACACTATTACTGTACTTAAATTTGTCTATATATTGTATTACAAAAGAAGGTTGAAGGTTGCTTAATGCATAAAAACAAAAGCTGAAGCCAAATAATGTACATGACCTGTTGGCAGGAGCAGGCTGTATTTAAAGCTCAACTGATACCTGTATTTCTGAAAA
>VZTO01003690.1:28780-80791 GCA_013400615.1 Syrrhaptes paradoxus
AACTTCCATTAAGTTAAACCCTTATCAGATCATTGTTGCCTTTTAGAGGGTAATCTGTTCCTATCAATTTTGTTTCTGTATTAGTGGTCTGAAGCAAATCAGGTCACTTTATGAATTGTGAATGATCTGATAAGGTTTTACTGACCTACTCATCAGAGTTTGACTCTGATAGTTGACAGAACTTTATACTGGGTATTGCTGACTTTTAATTATTTTTTTTTAAAGTCAGTAAATACGTGAGTAAATTGCCATAGTATTACTGGACCTCTGTGGTTTATTGTTAAATCAGTGTCCTATGATACTGTCCCATTGTTGCGCTTGATGTTCCTGATACAGGTAAGGAAGTAGTTTGTCATTTCTGCTATGAATACATAGAGTTCAGTATTGTCTCTGTTAGATTTGTTTTTATTGCATTGACAGCATTCAACCAGCGTTCCCCATTGTGTAAATAAACCAATTTGCTGAATAAAGTGAAAGTCTTAAATTCATATGTTTAAGAAAATTTTTTTAGTACACTTCTATAAACAGCTATAAGAGTGACAATTCACATTAAATTCAAGATTATATTGTTTGGTTTTTTGTTGTTTTTTTATTTTGCTTTAAACTGTTCTGGCTTCTCCTAGTTATAATGCAAAACTACACACAGTAAAAAAATCCCTGCAGTTGTGAATGTTTTTGATGGCTGCTGCTGTTTTCACGAATGTTGGTTTTTATTCTGACAGAGACTTATTTCAGCTGTAGTATCATGTTCAAACAGCTGTTTAGTGCACTCAGACCAATACTTAGATATCTAATCCCCTTCAGTTCACCTCATAATATAGTACATTGTATAAGTTAAGGTCATTTCCATATAATGAATCTGATGGATCCTTAAGGATTTAAAAATAGAAGGGTTTTCCCCAAAGGACTGGACCAGCTAGCATACCTGAAGTGAAAAACAGAAAGTGAGATTCTGTCTAAATATATTGTTTTAGCCAGAAAGCAACTGTTATTCATATACAGATCTTGAATGTTATCCATTTATATATACAAGTTTTATTTTGAAAAATGAAACTACAGATTGAAAACTATATATAAGTCCCCTTTTTGTATATAATTCTTCTACCAAAACTTGGATTACTGTAGCTTGTCCAATTCTAAACCTCTCTTTTTCCTGTCAGTATGTAACTTCTGTAGTAACCGTAAAATGAAGGTTTCCAGTAGTTGCCTGAGCATTTGAATGTCATTGGACAAAGGTGGAAATAATTCCTGACATTCCCAAAGGATCTCTTGCTGTAGATTTGGCACATTAAATGTGGGAGCAAGATGAGTGTGCCACTGGAAGCAATATTCAACGTGCTTTGTACGAAACCTGGACTTGAGAGCAGACTGATGTGTATTGCTTTGTCCAGTATGTGAAGAAAAATGTGAAGACAGTAAAATACTTACACTATTACTGTACTTAAATTTGTCTATATATTGTATTACAAAAGAAGGTTGAAGGTTGCTTAATGCATAAAAACAAAAGCTGAAGCCAAATAATGTACATGACCTGTTGGCAGGAGCAGGCTGTATTTAAAGCTCAACTGATACCTGTATTTCTGAAAAAAAAAAAAAAAAATCACCTGTTCCCTTATGAGAAACAACCTATTAAAAGTCAATACTCAAAAACAGACCTATGCATTTTTGTTTCCTCTTCTAAAAGCAAGAAGCTGAGTTCTCATGCATGCAGCTGTGTTATCAAACATTTTGTACTACATCACTAATTTGCTGTTAAGTAGTAGCACTTAACTTTGCATAGGATTGGACTTTGAGAGGTTATTTTCGGTTACACCGTTAGGACTACTATGTGGACAAAATGTCCCATCACAATTCGATCGCCCCTTCTGCCATTCCACGCTTCACTACTTATGTTTCCTTCCCCCTGCCCTCAAAAAAGGAAAACCAGCTACATATTCTGTTGTTTTTGGGGCAGTTGTTCAGTTGGTAGAACCTACTCTTTGCTGTCACAAAGCATTCTGGGTTTGCTAGGTAGCTTGTAGAGCTGGTGCAGGTGAACATCACATTTCCGTTATTCTGGGGTTTTCTTTCTTTTTAAAATTACTTGATTTGACTCCGCCTTCAAGTAGTTCAAGGATACTGTTCATTTCATGGAAAATAAAGAGGTGCACACAGTTTGGGAAGGGGGTAAAGTGACATGTGATGATAAGAACTTATCCCTTAAAACTTGATAGCTGTCTAATGCAAAGTAGTTTAGAGCATAGACTGATATTTAGGTAGTGAGTGGAGTAGGAGCAGTGGTGGGAGTGGCGGGTTCTACTGCTGTTGGGAAGTGAGTTGGGTGTTTTTAGTTCGTTTTGGTTTTTTTGTGTGTCTGGGTTTTCTTCCCCCCACCCCAGGGAGGCAGGAAGATGTCTTGTTGACATCTACCTTGAGCAGTATTAATTTCCCTTATATGATGACAGAAGAGATCTTAATTTTTTCCCAATCCCTGTTCATAAATGTCCTGGAGAATTATTTTAATACCGAGCAATTCATCTACCCAGCCAGAGGCAGGAGAGAGTGGAAGGCATTACAGCAGTATCCTAGCAGTGCGCTGTTACTTTGGAGATTTGTTAAACTGCCCTTTGAACTTCCCATGTTCGTTATCATCATTTTTCCAAGCCCAAGTGAAAAGCTGACTGCTGTGAAATGTATTGGAGAGCCGGTGTCCTTGAAGTTTAGCAAAGCAGAGACAATTAGGTTTGGGGAGATGTCTAAGCTGCCAAGCAACTGCATACCTATGTATAGACAGATATGTCAGTATTATCTTACTAAAGTATCGATACTTCATCCGCTCCTATCTTGTCTTGAAAAAGAAGGATCTATCTTCATTGTCTCTCCCTTTCTCTTAAGCTTTGTGCCACTTCACATACCTCACCCTGTCTATTGCCCTTGCTGACTTGAAGATCATAAACCCCTCTTTCTGATGCTATTAGCCTGTCCTCTTACGATTTTTTTCAGGTTCTGTGCCATTTTTTGCACATAACACCAAATATGAATGTGTGGGTTGTGATTAACTCTTAACTGCATAAAGCTTCTTGTTAAACATTTTCAGAGTGTTTGGGGAGCAGGAGGAAAATCATTCTCTCTGTTATTGCAGGGTCTCAACTCAGTGCAAGTTCAGGTGAAATTCAAGTTGATAACCACTTCTCAGTTTGCATTGCAGAGGTGATTTGTTTCAGAAGAGAACTGTGGAGCTGCCTGTGTGCCTAAGGCTCATTCCAAGGCAGGAGGATATGGTTGAAGTGCCCGGGCAGCCTGGTACAGTTTCGGACCAACAGGCCAGTCCAGCTGGAGCTGAACCATGACTTTCAAGCATCTCTGCTCCGATTTCATGCTCTTACCACGAAATACATGCATTTCAGGGTTCTCCCCTTCTTCCCGTCCTGCTGCTTTGTTAGCCAACTGAAGGATGCTGTTGACATTTCCATACTGAATGACCTAATGCTTCTGATCATCGTTCCCGGACTGACATGTAGAACTAAGGGTTATGCTGGCTCAGCGGCCAGCTCTGCACAAGGGGACCATAAACCTTTATAAAACGCTGGTTGTGTAGCAGAGGTTTGATCCCAGGTCTTGTTTCCCACCCCACATACCTCCTCGCAGACCACGAATTAATAGAAGAATTTTTGTTTTTATAGAGTGAGTTTAGAAATCAGTATAAAAATAAGTCAAATAGGGCATTAAAATGCATGGGTAGGATGTAACAACTTCTTTTCTGATTTTTGTTATGGTGCTGCTTGAATTCTATGGCTCTATTTAGGAGGAGCCAAGCTCATTTTCTAAGAATCTATGGTTAACCAAAATTGCAGTTGTAAAAAATACATGGAGAAGACAAATTCACGTCTAGATATATACTCACACTACCATCAATGCAGAAAATACATTGTTATGGTGTGAATTATATTTTAGGAACTGTTTCAAGTATCAGGAACACTTGGCCTTTTGTACAAACAATAAACAACCCATTTAAATCAGCAAGCATCAATCACACGATCATTTGTCTTTATTAAATTTAGCAGTAATAGTATCTATTGAGTTATAGCATTTCCAATTTCAAAACTGGTAATTTTACAGTAATGATGAATGACAGTGAGTGTTTTCCACTTAATAAAAAATTTCATGTCCCATGTATTCTCATTGCCAACGTTTGGACTGATGTTTAAAACAGAATCAGGGATTGTGGGCCCAATCCTGATCCCATTCAGACTAGCTGGTTTTTTGTTACAGATTTCATATGATCAGAGACAATATCTATGTACTTCTTGCCCACATCACTGTCAGAAAGAAGCCAAAATGGGTTATTCAGCGATAAAACTGATTTTTTTCTCTAAGGGTGGCTAAAATACAGGAAATAAAGGCTTAAGCGGTGCAAATGGCAGAGTCCCCGTTTTTCCCTGAAGGTAGAGGGAAAGGCAGGTCTCACCAGCTCATCTATCCATCCATCCATCCACCCACCCATCCATCCGCCCACCCACCCTCGTCGCCGAGCCGGGCCTCCCGGGTGTGGGGGAAACCGCGGCGTCGCTACCACGGCCGCGGCAGGATTTCCTCCCCCCAGAAGCCTGTTCCCCGCGGGTTTGTCTGCCAGGAAACCGCGTTCCCCGCGAAACCCGAAATAACGAAATACCTGCCAGGCTCTCCTCCTGAGCCAGCCCCCAGAGAAGCCGCTACTTGCGGCCGAACCCGATTGCTAACTTCCTAATATCTCTGGGGCTTTTTTGGTTCTTAAACCCCCATCCCCAGCTCGTACCCTCAAGTTTCCTCTGTGCCCGAGCCGATTCCTGCTGCTCCTCGGAAGCGAGACGGGGAAAGTCGGAGGCCGATGCAGCGGGCGGCAGGGGACGGACAGAGAACGAGGCCGCAGCGGGACTGTCCCGGGGCTCCGGGACTGTTCAGCGGCTCCACGGCGCCGCGGACCCTGTGAGCGCCGCACCCGCTCCTGCGCCCGTTCCCGCTCCTGCCCGGCCCCGGCCCCGACACCGGCCCCCGCCTCCCGGCCCCGGCCCCGCTCGGACCCGCAAGTAACTGCGCGGTGCAAAAACCTCTCCACGACCCCAGCCGTGGTGATCGGCCCCTCGGGCAAAAGGCGCGACCTGAAGGGAGCAGGCACCCAGCCCGAGCTTCTTTGGGTGTCTTAACCTTTGCTGCTTGGGTTATCTCGGAGAGAAGTTGCCGTTTTTCTCTAGGTTCTTACTTAAAAGTGATTTTATTAACGAGGGTTTTCTACACCTACAGTGTGCATCAGTGGGATGCTGGAGAGTAAACCAGCTGTATTTACGCAAAATGATTAGCCGCCGGACAATAGCAGTCGAGTGATATATTTAGCTATAGGAGGATATTTTCAGACAATACCAGGGCTCTTCATTTCCTCTGGTTTACTTAAAGCAAGGATATGGAGAGTTAGAGGTCACAGTTTACTCACAGCTTTTACAAAACACCGCTCGTAACCTTTTGCTTCAAAACAAACAGAAGCAGCAGCATCACAAAATTGAGGTAAAGCTGTTTTACACGTCTCTGTTGCTAGAAGCGTTTATCAGGCTCAGTGTTTACATTGGCTCGCGACTGGATACACACCACACATTTGTTTAAAAGTTTAATAATTAAGTACTTTCCTCCCCTCGCTGGCGAAGCTCTCCTTTGATGCCCCTCGATGTGCATAGATACCCAATCTCTGTCTCCCACTTGAGTGCTAAGTTTCCGTCCTGGGAATCAGACCCTTTTCCACCAAATTGCGTCGCCGGATCTGCAATTCCTTCCTCACTGCAAATTAAATTTAATTAAACAGTTTACTTAAAACGCATTCGATGTTTTGTGTGAAAAGCAAACTAACTTCCTTGTTTCCTTGAGTGGTAGATTTCATTAGAGAGCTACCAAACACAATTAACACAAAATCCATGGGGCATCGAGCGAGCCTCAAACCTCCTCTCCCGGCTGCTGCGAGCGAGCGGAGCGGGCTGTGCCAGGCGGGGCGGCGAAGGCTGGAACACCACTTCTGTTAAAAATGGGGGGTGGGGGAAGCGATCATCTTCTTCCAAATTGATCAGGGGAATAAGTTGCAGTGCCAGTCGTTTTCCTTATAAGGGCTTCTTCGCGTTCGTCTAAAAGCCGAACGAGCACTAACCCGACTTTTAAGTGAATGCCCATATTTCCTCGGGAATAAAATTATGCGAAATTGGCTCTTTATTACGGTCTTTTGTAGCGTGTTCTTTGCGTGCCTGAACTAAAAGGTAGGGAAATGACAGAAAGAGTGCCATAATTTCCTGGGATTTAATTTTTAATCCTTTCTGCAGATACTATTTTGGCAAGAAATCCCTACTGGAAGAAATTCGGTAACCCCCTTCATTTTACAGCAGCGACTATGACCTTACACAAGTAGTATTTAACCAGGGTACAGCTCCTGGCGCGGACCGCTTCCCCCCTGTGCCCCCTCCCCGGCCCAATGCCACCGCTCGGGGCCGCGGTACCGGCCGCTGCCTTTTGCGGGGGAACCGCGTGGGCGCCGGGCAGGGGCAGGACGCGAGGGAGCCGCGGAGGGGGCACAGCCGAGGGGGACCGCTCCCCCGTTCCCCGCGGAGGGCCGGCACTGGCCGCTAGTGGGAGCTGTGGCCCCGTGGAAGTGCCGCGGGAGCCGCGCCGGTGCCCCGAGCGCGGCGGTGGGCGCACTCACGGGGGTCGCGGCGACCCACCATCCCCCGGCGCCATCCGCAACCCCCCAGGGGGGTCCCTACGGAACCGCCAGGGAAGCATCTCCAGTACTGCCCGCTGGTAGCTATCTCTGGCTGGAAATTAAGAAAATGAAATAAAAGGGCCAGGTGCCGCTGAGATACGCTGTGGGGTCTGAGAAAGAACCGGATCCGACCCCCCCCCAAAAAAAGTGGAAGGGAAGGAAGAGGCGCTGAGCGATGGCCAGTGAAAGGCGGGGGGAACCCGCACCCTCCCTCAGTGCCCCCCAATTACCGGCCGCTCCGCACCCCTTTGAAGGGGCTCCTTGTGCCCAGCTCCTCTTTATTTCGGGACGGCCGTGGCTAATCGTCACGTAACCAAACTTTGAAACCTCTGCGACCCCGCGGGAAGGGCCTGCCCGGGATCGGGCGTGGGAGAGAGCCCCCTGCCCTCCCCCTGCCCCCGCGGGGCACCCGCAGAAAGTTACGCGTGGAGCTCCGCGCCACTGGAGACCCGGCCACAGCCTCACCCCGCGGAGCAGCGCGGAGGTGGCCGCTGTCGCGGAGCGCCGGGAGCCGCGCTCTCCCGGGGACACTGCGCCTCGCCACAGCGGGGAGGGTGCGGGGGAGCCCCGCGCCCCCCGGTTCTGGCGCTACTCCCCGCTTTTTAAACATCAGCGTACTTGAAAACCGCTCAGTTTGAGCAAAGACTGTTTTAGAAGGGGGGCTTATTTTATTTCATTTCATTTTTACCCCGTGATTTCGCCCCGCGTGGGCCAGCCGCGCCTCCCGCCCAGCCCCAGCGTGACTAAGAGCGAGTGGGCTCTTCCCTCACGCCGCCGGCGGCGGGGCCGGGCGCCGAGCGGGGGGGTGTTACCTGCCGGCCCTGCTCGGCTGGGCTCGGCGCAGCCCCGCCCGCCCACCGCCGCGGCGGCGGTAAGTGACACGCGCGGCGCCCAACCAGCGCGGNGCGGGGCGGCGGGGCCGCGCTTATATGGCTACGGCGGCGCGCTGCCGCCGGCCGCGCTCCTGCGCTGGGGACTTGCCGCGGCGGCTGAGGCAGCGGCAGGAGCAGCAACAGCAGCAGAACGGCGGTATCGCGGGTGGAAGGCGGCGCGGTGGGAACGGCGGCGGCTAGCGCCGCTCCTCCTTCCTTCTCCTCCGCGCAGGGCTGCGCGGCGGCGCAAGTCCCACGCCCGGCTTTCCTCCGCCTTCTGCCGCCGCGGCGCGCACTGCGGATCTCGCAACGGGAGAGAGACGGACGTTTTGACGCTGCGACCCACACCACTCCCCTGTCTGTGTTGTTTTGGTTTTTTATTATAATTATTTTAATTTTTTTCTGCGCTCTTCTCTTTCCCCGCTCCGCTCCGAAGTCTTTGCCGGCGACAAGGACAGCGGTGCCCCCCGGGGAAGCCGGAGCCCTGCGGATGCGCCTCCCCGGGACCGGGGGAGCTGACTCTCGGAGTGGATTTATTGACTCGCGGTTGCTTCCGAGCTCCCAGAAACAGCCCGGGCTGGTGCCTGTGCGGATTGCAAACTGTAGGGAGCAGTGAGAGACACCCAGGAGGAGCCTCCTGCTGAGGCTGGGTCCCTTTCCCCCAACCCCTTTATTTCTCCCACCACCATTTCTTTTATTTTGCCTTTTTTTTAAAAAAAAAACCAACTAATTTTCACGCGAGCCTTAGACACTGTGAACGTATATGGCGCACTGGATCCAAATGGGAGTTGGCAGTTCGAGTGGCATCTTCCAAGGCAGCCGGGAGACCCCCAGTAAGAGGAAGGACTGAGGCGTTTGCTTTTTTTTTTTTGTTACTGCTGTTGTTACTTCGGAGGTAGCTCGGATCTTACCTCGCAGGAGAGTATTCCTACATGCGAGTGGCATACATGACTCAGTAGATCTGCCTGCGGCTCTCGCCAAGTGCATCGTCGACCCTTCGCGTGTGATATTTTTTTTTTTCCAATTATCTTCCCTATCAATCGTCCCGGCTGTTGGGATACCGGGCACCCACCCTGCAGTCGCTGCCCAGGTGCGGGGAAGCCGCACGGCGGAGTTGGCGAGGCTCCGGGGAGGGACTCGGCGCCGCCTGCGACCATGGCAGCGCGGAGGCGAGACGCCTCCGCCTGGAAGTACTGTTGGGGAGTCGCGATGGTTTTATGCAGAACTGCACTGGCGAGGTCCATCGTTTTAGACCCCATATATTGGAATTCCTCCAACCCCAAGTAAGTTTCCAGCCCGCTCCCGCCCCCCGTCTCCCCCTCCGGGGGCCGGCGTTTCGCGGAGGGAGGACGGGGACGGTGCCGCAGCCCGGCCGCGGCCGCCGGGAGCCATGGGGACGGGTCGGGGGACCCTGCGAGCGGCGGCTGCCGGGGACTTCAGCTGGGGCTCCGGCCCCCCAGGGGACGGGGGAGTCCGTGTCACGGCGGAGCTGCCCCGCCGCCGCTTTCCTCCGGCTAGAGGGTCTCGGGAGGGAGGGGGGAGAGCCGGGACGGGGCGGTGGAGCGGGATCGGGAGCGGGGCGGCGGCAGCACCGGGTGAAACCTGCAGGCGGGGCCTGAGCTCCGCTGCCGAGCAGCTGCCGCCCCCCCGGGGTGGGAGCCGCGGCGGAGGCGGCCGGGCCGCGGAGCGGTGGGCTGCCAGGAAGGGGTGATACTCTTCAACTTCTCCGTCTGCAGATGCAAACTCATCCCATTGACTCCAGCGAAGTCACATCTGCTTATAACAGGGCTAAATTTGGTTGTGGAGTTGATGGTATCGAGGCACATGTCAGTGAGTAATGAACTAAGCATTACCCATCACACAACCATTTAGCGTCATTCTTCATTAACAAACCCAGGCGAAAAAGTACATGCGTTCCCAGGACTTCACTATCAAAGCACACTCTTAAAACAGAAGTATATCCTTTAAAAACCTCATTTACTTAAACGTACGAAATTATTGCTATTGGGAAGAGGAACTTTTTGGAAAGTGGGCCGTCTTCCTAAGGAGAAGTCTGAGTCAGTGATGAAAAACTATTTCTGCTTCTCTTTTTGTCGCTTTTCATTTTTGACATGCAAAGTAAGTTGGCTTTGTTCAATTGTGAAATCCTCTGAACTTATGTGACTAAAACTATTTTAGGAAACACAAGTCAACGATAGGAAGAAATAGTCTGCAAGGAGTTTAGGAAGTTTCACCCCATAAATGGGTTAAAATATTTTTTTAAAACTCATGCTACATATTCAATTACATTTAAAAGCAAACCATATGCATTATGTTAATTTAATTCAGAATTTCCCATTAAGTCCAGTTAGTACACGTCTTGTTTTCCCGGGGGACTATTTAGAGGAAATGTTAGGTGGTGATGAGACAAGAATAATGGAGTATTTCCTTGATTGGGGATTAATGCTGTGTAGGTGGCAGGATCTCCAGGAGTTCGGTGAAGATTTCAAAGTTTGAATTAGGAGTGGCACCTCAGGTTTATCAAGTAGTCTCGTGTTCCAATCGTCATTACCTACCATTGTTCCCACTGAAGGCAAAACTCGCTACAGATTTCTGACTCTTTTTCAATAATGGATGTATTTGCTGTATCTCTGTAAGGTTTGTTTACAGAAAAGTTTTCTGATCTTTAAAAAAAAAAAAGGAAACTGACAGGAGTCGTGTGGACTGCTCAGTTCAGTGTTTTTATTCCTAGTATTGTGTGACAAATGATCATTTTATATATGCACCAGGTGGGAAGCCAGTTAAAATAAAAGAAAGTTTGGCTCCAGTCTCTGGCTCTGCACTTTTTATGATGCTACATAGCTAAAGCTTTTCTTCGGGTTAAGAAGGGTCCGATGTGACATCTGAGAATAAAGCGACCTGGCTGGTTATAAAGCGGGCTTTACAACGCTGTTTGAATTCTCCAAAGTCAAAGGCTACGGGCCGGGTTGCATTGCGTGAGCGGGCCTGCTGTGCTGGTGGAAAGCAGGCTGGGAGGGAGGCTCAGCCTTGGAGGAAGGGGAAGGCTTTTGCATCCCCAGCCCTTGATGGGTTTATGCCTACAGAGGTCACTCTTCCAATGCAGAAGAGCCCGCTGCTCTGGCCTCTCGGCTGCCAGCTCCAACCTGCTTTCCCTTTTTAAACTTACCTTGATAGCTTTTTATTGGCCACCAGTGAAATGAAAGTATCCCAGCAGCTGAATTCAACTCATCTTACAGTGCCTGGGGATATGCTTCCTTTATCAAATAGAAGTTGTTGTTTCCATTTGGCTAATTCTAAACTATTTGATTACAAAAAAAAAAAAAAAAAGGTTTGAACGTTGTTAATGGTAGATCTAATGATAATATATAATTACTTTTCAACTTAAATGCACGCTTAAAAATAGGTTCTGCTGTTGATGTAATTGAGTTTTCTTGAGTGATTCATTGAGGCTTAATCACCACAGTGAAGAAGTACACTATTAAAATTAGTCTTTTCAATTGCTGGGGCTAGTGATTTATAGGCCACTTGGAGGCCCATAGTTTGAGGAAGCTTACAAATGCATTACTGACATTGCTGCCGGTGAGACAGCTCCACTTCTCTGAGTAGGATTTCGTGCTAATTCTTGTCACAGTTGTTCGCCTGAAGGATAGTGAATAATTTCTCCTTAGAAGAGGTTGTCCTTGCTCTGGATTCAAGCTGAATGTTAGCTCGAGAAGTAAGCTGCTGAGTGGGTCTTGGCATAGTATAATAATAAAGCTCCTCTCTAGCTGTGAAATAATAACTATCTTTGGTGTCGGTTAATTTATTCAGGGAAGCTGTGCATTTAACTCTATTGAAAGCCTGAACACATAAATCTGCTGAACAGGTAGCCAATTAAATGCTGGGAGAAGTTGTTAGTCAGGTTAATATAAAGTACAAAATAATAAATTTTAGGTTAAGGTGAATGTGTAAACTGAATTGGTTTTGCACTGAAGTTTAGAGGTTATAATTTCTAGCAGGTGGCTGGGATGGAGAGCATGTAGTAGCTGTTTGAAGGCAGAGCTCCCTCCCCTCTTCCCCCCCTCTGTTCCTGTTTAAGAGATCTCTTTTCATTGCCTCAACCAGATCACAAGAGGTGTGTTTTAAGTCGCATACATAAAATAATCATACCTGTGACTTTATTGCTTGGGAGGTTAAACAGCACTGTTGCTGATGGTTTTGGTAGACTTCACAGACTTCTCAGCTGAAGAAGCTTAGATCACAAAGGCTTGAAAACACAGAGAAAAAATATTCTCTAGACCTAACTCCTGTTGACACTTTTTAATGGGGGACTTTCTGCCTGTGTTGTTTCTGCCAAGACAAACAATGTGTATAGATAGCACAGATTACCTCAGTCTCACCTCACAAGGGCTCAGCACCGCCTTTGACATACAGGACAGCACATAGCGTCATGGGGTACCTTTTAATCCGATGGTAGTGGAATCTCATTCAAAAAACCATTTATGTCTAAGTGTCGCTATTCCCTGCGTGCTATAGGCCTGTGAGCAAAGCGGTTCTCCTCAGTGACATGTGGAAGGTTATCCTCACAAGTAGTGCCTTTGACACTGATTAAGTTAGATTATATAGCTGTTTTTCTCTCCCTCTGATAACCAGTTATATATGGGATATTTCACAGCCTGCCTCTGAATGAATGCTCACATGTCAGAAACTGATAAAATAAACTACAATTGATGACCCTGTTAAATGATCTATTCAGGAGCGTATAGACTAGTCTGCTTCTCTTTGTATCTGAAATTCTTATTTTTGTAGGTAAACAAATGCACATTCACCACCGATTGAATAGCCCCTTGAACTATGCTCTGCAGTTTGCATTTGGGTTAATCTTGTCGGTTTTAATATAGAGGGGGAAAAAAGGAGAAAGCACCAGGGGTGGAATTGTTAGTGCTTTCACATCCACATTCCTCACATTTTGTCAGGATGATAAACTGTAGGTAATGGGCAGCCGTTGTTTCACAGGACAGGCGAGCCAGCCAGAGCACAAAGAGCTTGCTAAAATGGTATCACACAACATGTTTGGGAGCCTCTCAGCTAGACAAGAATTTATTTGGGAGCCCTGTGTCGTGGGACCGCACTTTCTAACCTCAGCAATTACAGCTTCAAGCTGAAGAAACAGGAGCGCAAGGTTAAGATGATTTAAACACATGCTCCTAAATTGTACCCAAAACATAGCTGTTGACACTTGGCATGCTAATACAAGGAGCGAGCGGTGGCTTCCAGTCCATTTGATATCTCTGGCATTCGTAGCCAGGTCTCCAAAGCACAAGTGAGAGTTAGCAAAATTAATTCAGAACAAACTGAAGGCCGAATTCTGGAGCTGGTTATTTTCCCCAGCCTTTTATACGGGGTGTATAATTGCTATATTATTTATAGTAATTATCTTAAAGCATGTTATCTGTAAGCTGTGCTACGTTATTTCACTCTGTTTAATGAAGTAATTGCCTTTAGAAAGGCAGTGACTAAAAGTCAAGCTAAAATCACTTAAGTTCTCCTTCTTCCCACACACAAGAATGCCTCCCTCCCTTTTTTTCTTCTTTTTTTTTTTTTCTCCTCTCCCTTTCCCTTCCCAGTTTTATTGTAAGGAGATCACATTGCTTTAGGTGTGACACCCAGGATCATATCAAATTCGGCCAAGGTTCCTGTACTGGGAAGTCAGCGGAGGACCAGAGGTGACTGCTGTGACGTGACACGCTGGCAGGGACAGGCCCAGCAGCCCTGCGCAGCAGCCACAGCCCCAGGGTGGCTTTTGGGGATTTTTTTTTTTTTTTGGACCTTGTCTTCATGTGTCGTGCAACCTGCAGTACTTGAAACTGCTTGTTGCAAATGAGAAGAAAGTGCTCTTCTGAGAAAAAAAAAAGTGATTAAAATGGTATTCATGTGTGCCTAATGTCTGCCTGCCTTGGCTGCTGACATAAAGAAACCTGTTTTTCTGGTCATTTATCATACATCTGCATGGATTTGCTTATGAGCTCATTCTTTGTGAGGCGTTGTGGAAACTTAAATAGGAATGTTAAACTGCTTGAAATATTCCTATTAAAATATGCAGTGCCACGGAATATAGACTTTTATAACCAGAACCCTGTTGTCTGGAGTGAAGGGAGGGGTTTTTGGGGGGGAGTAGAGAGGGAGTGGCAAGGGAGAAGAGTTTTAGGGGGGGGAGAGTTGCATGAAAAACATAGGAAGGGAAGATGGCAAATGGACAGTGTTAGAAGAGCTTGGAAAAACTCCTGTGGCTTCATTGTCTCTTTAAAGCCAGGGAACACAAAGACAAGCGCAGTTCAGCCTTTCTCCCATGATGGAAAATGTAAACCGTTGACACAGCTCCCATGTTTAACTTGTTTAATTCTCATTTTAAATTCAGTACTATACCAGCCGTGTGAACTCTGAAGATTTCTTTAGTAATCCATTTTGTAGTTCCGAATCAAAAACAAAGTGAAAAGGTCTGACACAATTTGCTTTTATTTTTAGGCAAATCAACCCTGGTCATAGTTAATAAGGGGATTACAACCCAGACTAGGTCTTTACAGATGTAATGTAAATCAAGGGCAGAGTATAAAGAAACTGATCCCTTTTGATTGAAGTATGGTAAAAAGGCATAGAGAAACTAGCAGCAGTAATCTGATTGTATGGCAATAAAACCACCATTTTCTGTCTTTCAGATAAAAATAATGTGGTAAATCCATGCAGTTCATAAGATGTAAAGGCAGATAAAGGGTGATGCCATGGCAACATATAGATTAGCTTGATGTTAGAAATGACACGTCTCTGAAAGGGGTGTTAGAAACTAAGGGCCTTGCTCCGGGCTGTAAGGTATTATGTGAGAACCACACAAAACTTGGGGGCCGGGATTAGAAAGTATGAAAGGCCTACTTGTGGCTTGGGATGGTTAAAGCAGTAAAGAAAAGCTGCTCAGTTCTTGCTCATTGGTGGCGTATAATATGGTAAAGATAGATTTCATTTACTGCTTTCTGCCGAGGCGGGGACCGATTAAAACCTGAGATGGCTGCAATTGTTAGGTGTGGAAGGTTTTCCTTTTTAACTCCTGCCCTAGCAGCAGCCTTTCTGAAGAATTAGCTGCTCTTGGGGTTTGTTGCCTTAATCTATTTGGGCTTCGGGCAGGAGCATGCTGGCAAGGAACAGAGAGCAGAGGGGATAGGTAGGACTGGGGTTATCTGGAAAGAAAACAGAGATCTTTTGATTTCAGCTGTGTTTCAGGCTGTGGTCTCCATCTCACACTCCATGGGAGCAGCAAAGATAAACACGCTGCATTGTCTGTGCCTTGGCCAGGTGATACTTCAGCATCTCCTGTGTTTCCCATCCTGCAAAAATATAAAAGAAGAAAAACCCCACAAACAAACCGGCATCCATTCCTATTTACCAATAAAGCCGCAGATAACCAGATTGATCTGGCTTACTCTCAAGGTGATATTTATTTCCTAAAGGCAGGCTGAAATCTAGAGATGAATGAGATAAGCATCTGCCTATCCCCTCCACCCCCCAATTTAAAGTCATTGGGATGAGTTTCGCGGCAGCCCCTTGAGTTCAGCCGGCAGACAATTTAGCCATTGTTTTGTCATTTATTTTAAGCGATCTGCAGCTGTAAAGGTAGTAAAATATCTCTCCTAGTGCAGCTACTTGGATTTTTTTCTTCTTGCCTTTTCTCTTAAAGAGCCTTCCAAATAGTTAAGACTTGCTTGTCTACCCAATTGACAACTGTAAACACCCACAACTTAAAGTCAGCATTACATTGCAAATCAGGGGTACGATTCAAGCGAGAAATATTTACTTTATTGCCTGCTCATTTGCCTGCTAACGGGGGAAAGAAAGCACTCTGCATTTGTTAGGCAGAGTCTAGACATAAAGGGAAAAAAACACTGAAGCCTACAACAACAGTTGTGTCTTTCTTTAGGGGGAATGAGCCTGAGATGAGCTCGGTAAAATGGAATTCATGCTGTTAGTTTGGCAGTGGCTCGGACACTTTTTAAGGGTTTGTTGGTTTTTTTTTTTTCATCTTCTGGGGTTTTTTTATAAAGATGTTAATTACATGCTTGAATTTATCATTCTTATGCTACCCCATAGTCAGCTGGAAGGCTTCGCAATTCAGACTGAAAAGGGAACTCCGGAATCAAAACCGTCAAGCTGCTGATGCTGATGTGATTTAACAAATGAAAAATAAACAAGTGCATATAGGGAGCTGAACAGATTGGCAGCATAGACGGGGCCTGAAGTGCTCAGATACGTTTCCTCTCTTGCAGCTTAACCTTCACAAATCTATATCAAAAGATCCAATTCATTTGCTGAAATTCTCCAAAGCGCGGGGGCACCCTCATCTAATTTACAGGCCGGTCACATCCAAGCACCTTGCATTCTGCATTTGACAATGATTGCTAATGGGCCATTCAACTAAAGTATTTGCTTGTTAACAGGGAACAGAGCATGATAAATGTCCAGCAAGCTTGCGGCCTCCTTCAGCTTTTCAAATGCAGACTGGTGCATATTTATGGCAGGCAAATGACAAAGAGAGACGCTGAATTACCCTGGCCTTATGCTTTCTGTTCGAACAAGGGTTAAAGTAATTAAAGAAATAATGCAAAAACCCATGTCCTTTGTTTGCCCACCATTATCCAACATTTAGCTTTCGAACCTGCCTGTCATGTCACATTTCAGAAATGTACCGGCCGGCGGAGGCTCGGTGGGTTTGGCTGGGTACAGGCAGGAGCGGGGAGTTTTGCCGGCGGGGTGTCCTGGGCTCCCCCTGCCCTTGGGGAAGCGTCTGCAGGGTCCCCTCGCCTGGGACAGTTTTCACTGACACACTCAGAGTTATACTTAAAACACAGAGGTTTTGCAGTTTGCATTTCTGTTCCCTAATTCGTGGGGGGGAACAAACGAAACAAAAACCCAGAAAAAAAACCCAACCAAAAACCCAAACACAAACAGAAAACAGAGGTTTTAAGACGACAAGCACATGGCACTCAGTATGTTTCTGAAAGCCCAAGTATGAAAACAAGATGGCAGAACAAGAGACAGTTTTGCCGTTACTCCTCCACCCTCAAGGACAGCTGGATCTCCAGAACTGAAACTATAAAGTGTACACACACAAGTTCCCCTAACTTGTAATGTCTTTGGTGTCGTTCTTAATTGTTTGTTCTTTTTTGTTCTTTTTTTTTGTGCTTGTAAGTTCATGTTTAATCTTAGCCTGATTTTCAAAAGTCTTTGAGTAGACTTAAATGCAGAATTACAAGAGATGATTTTAAATTCCATATTTGAAAATGTCATTTAGTGTTTTGTATTTCCAGTTGCGAGTAGGTAAACATGCTGCTGTCTAGCTCCTTTTCAACTCCATTAAAATACCTCCAGTGATTTCAGTGACTGTTAGATTAACCTGCAAGGGCTTTACATTATAATTGTTTTTCCCTTATAGGCAAAATTTTAATTTTCTTATAGTAAACAAAATCTGTCATTTTACTCAAGGAAAGAGAACATCCAGATTTTTTTTTTTCTTTTTCTGTTAACTGTAATGCAGAGAACTTTCCTTTGATGTGATTACATACATTGTCAAAGACAGCAAATAAGGGCAGGACCTCTATCTTTTTTGGCAATCCTGGCCAGGCAACACCCAGTGTTTACTGCAGTATCAGCATGGTAATTATAATGCAGCTGATTTAAACTTTGATGTAATAGTCTATGCTTTCTTCTGGTTTTGAATGTAGGTTCCAAGCCAAAAAAGATAAAGGCTGGTAGAGGATTATGTTGCCAGGTGAATCACTCCTGATGTATGGCATATAAATAACTATAAGATGGGTTTTCTGCCTGTGGTGTTCTTTTTAAATGTGTCATGGTTAATGGCTAAAATAGGATTTACAAAACTTTACTTAGTGGAATTCAGAGCTGTGTGCGCTTTGAAGCACGATCAGGTTTTACACATTTACAGAAAACTGAGAAATTATATGACTTGTCTTACCAGGAGGTTAGGTTAGGTGGTGGAATGATACATCAGGCTGAAAAGTCTGTGATGCTGTAAGATACATCTCACTGTTTTGTTAGCTCTTGTTTGAATAGTGCATATACCCAGGTACCCAAACCAAAGAACAGCTGTGGGAAAGGCGAATGATGCACTGTAAAGGGAAGTGTGTGTTAAAAGCTAATAAGAGGGATTTAAAATTTATTATTATTAATAGTAGTAGTAGTTAAAGCCCAGTCGCAATTGAATGCTATTTTATTTTGGATGGGGAGTTCTGCCAGACTCCAGCCTGTCAGAGCTGAGAAGACTCAAATCAAGTCCAGGCCTATTTCTGCAGCAAACGGGAATCCTGGCTCCTTGCCTGTGGATTCATTCAGGAAGGCCCATCTGGCTTTTGATGTTCTGCAAGTTTGAAGCAGTTTGTTTAAGGAACCTATGCAGGGAGCACTGGTGAAAGCACACATAACTGTGCTTCTGACTCTTTGAGTGGTGCATCGTTTCGCATTTTCATTTTTGCTGGTGCTTGCCATCTGCTTACCTACTGCCTCTGCAGCAGTTGGTTTCTATACCTGACTGGATAAACGCGTAAATTTGGGAACATCTTGAGTCCTTTTGAGGATTTGCAGTCCCATAGCATTCACTGTCCACACTTCAGTTGCTTTCTGCATGTTTAATTAATTTCAGTTCAGAAGCAGTGTAGCTTAATCAGTGCACAACGCTTGACCTTTAGGTTTTTTTTGGGGTTTCTTTTTCCAAGGCATTTCCAAGTTATAGAGATTAGCTGAACAGGGGAAGGTCACGTTGATAGGCAAGATTACTACGTGGTGTGATAAATATTTTAAAAGAGACAATTTTTAATGGTAATAGTTGTTCCTTTTATCAGAGAGTTTTCAGGCACTTTTTGAAGAAAAACAAAAGCCAAATCGTAGTAATTTGATTGCTTATTGTAGTCTTTCCCACTCTGTGGATCGGTGTGTGACAGCAAGGCGAGCAAGTCTGTGCTCTGTTTCTAGGGCCTGACTCAGGAAACCATCCTTGTTCAGAAAAGCTTATGTTGAGCATGTGCTGAATGCTGAATATTTTTGCTGAAGCGGGACAAATTTCAGCATGAGCTGTCTTGAACCAAGGCCAAAGTGAAAAGGTTTTTTGGGGTTGGACAAATACAGATCTCTCTGAAGCTTCATTACTCTTTTTTTTTTTTTCGTATCAGAAAGTGATGTCAGAAGCTATGGTTCTCTCTGCACTTGGAATGAGTCTTGATTTTCATGTAGCTTGCCAGTAGTCAGCGAGTTAGAATGGAGTGGCTGGAGCTCCTGCTGTTACCAGCTGTCTGCTGAACCCCTCTGATAGACTGTTCCACCCAAGGCAGGGATGTCCAATCTAGAGATGAATGCACTTCTGGACCTTTGCAGGAATTTTTAAACTACTCCAGTGTCACTTTAGCTTAATTTTTTGAGAGGCTGAGAGCTGCAGTGGGCCAAAAGCTGGTTCTTGGTAGGTCAGATGTTATTACTGTCTTGGAGGTGGCAGTGGCCACCCCTGGTTTTATTCTGCTGCTGAAAGTCAGCCAAACTTAGGAGAAGTTCGTACTTAATTTAAGAATGTAGGATCTCCACACTTGCAAGTGGCTGAATCCTAGGTTTATGTGAGAAGGAAGTGCAGACTGATTGTAGGTGTCTCATTTGGATTTTTGCTCAGGGTTGTTTCTTCCACTTGAAAACTCTCTTAACATAAAGAGAAAAAGGATGCAGTATAGGAGTGATAGAGTTGTAACTGGATCCTGAAAATCTTGACGTAACAGCAATTTACCGAAATAGGTTTGGTTTGTCATCCAATGCTGTTATTGATTTGGCAAACTTTTCCTGAAAGTTGTAAGTTAACAACTTGTTCTACTTACAGTGTTTATTTAGGCAGGCAAATAGTATGCAATAATATATTTTCTAACAACTGCAAAGCAGCTGAAATTTTTTCTTTGAATTTGAGATATAATCACCAATTATTAATGTCTCATCAAGTGACAAGACAGTCCCCACTCTCTTTTATAGACTTTCCTTGGAGCATGTCTTAGAACAAGACTGTACAGGTGTGAACAAATTGTAGTTAAGAGAAGGAAGACTGCAAACTTTGGTTGATAGCCTTGTATTGTCACTGACATAAGATTTGTTTCTGTAATAGGAACGCTGGAGAAGAGCACAGAATAGCACAACAATAGAACAATCTGGTTTTATTGTTTCTTTCTTGTGATTTATAGTGCCCTTTTTGAAAAGTAGTTCTTTGGCAAATGCCAGCTGCTCTCTGTTAGCTTTCTAAAAGCAAAGACTTTAGTGACTTGTGTAAGAAGCACACATGGTTTGGTTTGACTTTCTGTTCCATGCTAACTACTGCTCTGCATCTTTTCAGCAAAGTGCCGTGTTTCTTGGGTTTGGCACACCCTGCTGCTGCAAGCACAAGTGAAGTAGAGCAGTGGTTTTGTGTTACGCTAAATTCATGGCACAAGTTTTTTGGTTTTTGTTTTTGGGTTTGTTTTTTTTTTCAAAAATCCAAACCATATAAATACCTGATTATCTTTGCTGTGAGAGCAGAGAACTACTTTAATATTCCCAGTAGCATATTTTGGACAACAATAATTAAAACAACATTGGTTTCTTCCTGTATTTCATGGCTAGCAAATGAGAGAAAACACCAGTGTTAATATCAAAGGGAGTCAGTTTTCATTACAGTAATGATTCAATTGTGCAATGCTGTAGGCAGTGAAATTTAATATTATTGTGACTTATATTGTAATTGTAGGATGACAGAGGAAAATGGATTAAGTTTAAATATAAGTGTACACAGCAGCACATGGACTTTGTCAAATGGAAGCTGAGGGTTTGGGCAGGACAGGTCCCCCTCTGGCTCTGTCATAATGAATTAGTATTTTGTAAATAACTGGCCACTAGACTACAGATTTATTACCTTTTGTAGATATATGTGGACACACACAGACATATATGGATTCTGTACTGACTGTAATTGCAGCAGGGAGTTGCAGAACGGGTTTATGCCTGTAGGCTTGCAGGGTATTTGAATGTCTAGGCTTCTTGTCTTCACCTTTCATGAAAGTATTCATGCCTGCCAGTTTGTGAAGTTTTCTTCTGAAGGATACACCCATCCTTTCAGTTAAGGGATTGCTAACACATGAATGGCCACAGACTGGAAAGCTCTTTGTCATTCTTTTCTTCCTGATGAATAAAACCAAATTCAAGCTGCAGATGATCTTTGCTTTAGAAAATTGGGCTAGAGAGACAACTAGTGTTAATGAGCAATATCCCCTTCTTTCCCAGTAGCCCATATACATGCAGATTAAAATGTAAAATGGTAAGCTAAACCATCCATTACTGATCTCTTCCATGGAAGATTAGGAACAGTGAAAGCTAGATGTTTCATTTGTTCACAGCGTAGGTAAGTGGAAGATGTCCCAAGAGCAGTGCCTGATGGTCTCCTAGTGTATAAATGTGATGCTCTATCGTTTTACCCCACATCGTCCCAGTGTTCCTCAGACGGATGTTCACGTTGAAACCTGTTCTAATGTCGAAGTGCAAAAGGGGGCAGTAAAGTGCTATCCAAAAAGTGTTTATTTTTGAAGGGCATTTTTTTGTGGCAGAAATTGCATTTTTGAATAGGCTTATAATCTCCCTTATTTCAAATAGTGATCTCATGAATATCTTCTGTTGGAAAAGTTTACAAATGTCACTAAAGTGTATCATTAAGCATGGTGGGAACAACATTTTGCTGTGTGTATTTCCATGTTCTGTCCTTTAACCCAGTCCTGAAACATGCTACATATTTGGAAGGAATTGAAGGCAGGAAGCTTTCTTCAGATATATTTAGGACATAGCTATACGAAGCACTTCTGAAAGAATTCCAACTTTGCTAATCATGTCTGGTTCTCATGTTGTGCATTACCAGCACCGCATTGCTTTAAAAACAAAATGAAAAGCATGCTGAGGCTAGGGGTTTCTGCTTGAAGTACTAAAGTGTGTAGTGGTGGCATGGGTCAAGAGTTGGGCTCTCATCCAGACCCACATGCATCATTTGTCAAGAGGTAACTAGAAAGAGCAACTAATTACAATGCACCTACTGAGTGTTTTCTCTTTCAGAAATTCCTCAGAATAAGCCATTTATACAGATTGGCTGCTACTCTCCACTGCAGCCACTTGCAGTTTTTAAACTCTATGTAAAAAGCAAGTTTCTGCTGAAATGCAATAAAACGGAGAGTGTGCCTGTGTGTGTTTCCATTCTTGTGCATGAGAGAGAGCAAGTGAGCAATGATTTGAGGAGTGATGCCCTGTTTGCTGAAGCTGAGTAAGTTCACTGTTGTGAGGGTTCATATTTCTGTAAATGCTGATGAAATGTTAATATAATACACTTGAAAATAGAACACTGGTCATATCCATCTTTTTCTTCTTTTTTTTTTCCTTAGTTAGGAGGCTGTCCTGAAGCACATTAGAGGTTCTTTTGTGGTAACCAGAATTGATTTTGTAAATGGATCAGAATTCTCCAGCGCTTTAAGTACTTTTAGCAGAGCATTAATTGTTTTCTGCACAATCACACAAAAAGTTAATTGCTATTAATAGTGCTTTATGTGGAGGTCATGTATGAAAACTGAATATAAAATCTATATTTGAAAAAAAATCCTTTGTCAACCTTGGTTAAAAAACCAAATCACACATCTTTTCAGCATTTCAAGCCCTACTCCTGTGGTAAATATTCTATTCTAAGCCAGGCTGCATGTTCTTGTGCTGAAAGCCTAGATCTTCCTTCCCATTGTAGAGGAAAAAAAAACAAACAGGTGTTTTTAAGACAGAAGAAAACATGCTTCCGTTTTACAGGAGGAAAACCATGCATCCATTTTTGCACCCTGTATTTATGTTGGGGACAGAGGGGTAAAGCATGAGTTTGAAGGTTTTCGTTATGTAAGTGGGTTTTTTTTGCTTTGCTCTGTGAGTGAGAGCCAAGCAGCGAGGGAAAGGGCAGCGTTCCAGCAAAACTAAACCATCTCGTGCAGGCAGAGATGGCGTCCAGTTGAAACAGATATGCTGTCTTACAGCAAAACCTTTCTGGCAGCTCTGTGGCTGGGGGCTAAAGGCAGGGTACTGAGGAGAGGGGTCTCCTGGGAAACCCAAGTCCATGGTCACCCCAGGATGCCACGATCTGCTGGACAGGAGTTGCAGAGTCAGCTGCCTCTGCTGGAGCCCAGGACTGGGGTAGCCCCATTTGCAGCACCTCCTTTGGCTTATCAGTTTTTTCCATGGAATGAGATCACATCCCTGACCTTATACATCAGAGCTTTTAAGGAAACTGGATTTTCTCTTAGAGAGAGTGTCTCCAATAAGGTGTTTTTGGTGCTGGGTTGCAGATGACCTTCCATATACATGAAGGGTGAAAGGGGCACGGTTCTTGCCAAAGCAAGAAAAAGCCTGAGCTGCAGGTTTCGTGCTCTCTCAAGTGCAAGGCACCGTTAGATTTGTGACCGCCCTAGCTAAGCTGAAGGGAGTGAAGAAGTGAGTGTCTGTATCTCTGCAACAGCAATAGTCACAGGAGTTGTTTAGTGAAGGAAACTCATGATGTGTTTTTGTAGGAGACCCATCAGGGTGTTTTCTGACATGTCTGAAGGGGGATAGTATCTGTGGGTGTCTCTCTATACAGGGGAAGCTCTGTGCCTTTAGGACTCTGATGTGATGTGATGGTACAATTTGACTGTCAAATCCCGCAGGTCGGTGCAAAAAAATATTTTTTTGGGGGAGAAGTGTATGCACTCTCAGCCCGTCCTTATTTTATGCCTATTAGGAATCTTTTGTTGTATTTTAAATGCTTTCCTCTAGTCTTTTGCAAAAGGTAGTGCAATGAATTGACAAATGAAACTGCTTAAATGTCATACATGCTCCTTGTTCCCTGTCTGCTTAAAATTTTGGGTTCCTTCCACTGTAGAATCATTCTAGTGTAGGTTATTAAGATTTTAGTTGTGAATGTATTGCATTGTCTGGCCCTACTGAAGTCAATGGGAGTTTTACAACTGATTTCAATAAGAACAGGTCCAGGAAAAGGCACCAAGAACAGCATCCATTTGTGTGGCTACTTGAGACACACAAGACAGTGGCACCACTGCCGTTTTGTGTCAGGGGTGGTGATGAAAAAAAAATAAACCCTTAACCATTCCCTTTCTCATTGCATTGCAAGTGTTTCCCTCAGGTAGTCCGAAAGAAGATGGGCTCCTTCAGAGTTGAGGAAGGGGGAGGACAAGGAGGTACCACAAACCCTGGGACAGAGATTAGCTGCAGTTTCAGGGGATTCTTTCAAAGCATTTATGGGCTTGCTGCAGGTTTTATTGCAGGCTTTTGCGAGCCCCCAAAAAGGTTCTTCCCTTCCAATGGAAGTGAGAAATACAAGAGCTGCAGCTTTAGAAACTTGTGTTATGGTATTTTATAATCTGTTTTTGTATAATGTGGTATGTACCATTAAAGATCTTAAGGGTTGAGCTTGAATATATGGGGGTTTTTTATTTGTTTGAATTCCATTTAGTTTCTAGCCTGCAAGTCCTATTAATGCAAGTAACCATAGCTTACATGAATAGTTTCATTAACTTTGTGGAAAAGTGTTACATATAAATAAAGGTCAGCAGATTAAACTTCTTAAATTTTATTTAAATTCAAAACCATGCCTATTTAACATGTTCTGTAAAACTTTGTTATAGTATTAAAATAATTTCATAATACTGCCCTGGCAAAGAAAAGTAGCTTCTAAAACTCACTTTAAAAAGAGAATTTTAATAATTTGAAATTCTGTGCTTCTTTTGTTGTCAAAGTTTCATTTGCTAGACTGTGTATAAAGCCAGTCTGTCGTCTTGCTGTGTCACACTATGGTAATTTTTCTTTCAGAGACTTCACATAAGAGTAGTGCCTTTCTTTTTAACCAGATTCCGTACCCATTTTGAGATAGAGACTCCGTATTAATCTTTTCTGATGAAGCTTGTTTTTCTGTCTGTTCCACGGCAGTTACTGATCCTCTTCTCATTGAATTCCTGCTCACTTAATCCATTTAAACTGGAGTGAGATCAATCCTATAAAATCACTGCTTCTGCAGAAAAACATTTCAGGTTTACAGCTGGGTGTATACCTTACATCCACATGGCATATATTTGTATATGATGTTGAATATGACAGATACTAATGTGAAAGCTCTGTATGGACCAAAGAACTCTTACAGAGAGTTCTGGTCTGGGGTTTTTTTTTTGGATTTTATTCTGTTTCAGAGTCTTTTGGAATCAGTAAACTGTTTTTCATCTCATTCAGGACTCTGTGATCAGCCCACTGCTACTTCACTGAAATCACTAGGACCTTTTCCTGGAACTTTTATTTGCTTTGCATCAAGCTGGCTGGACTTTTGCCTTGCTTAAGTATTTCTCTTGTGGACAGAACAGTACTCAAAATATGAATGTTGTTATTTTCTCAAAAGCCAGATGATGAATACATATACTATTTAATAACCATTCTTTTTAAACAGTAAGGACTTGTACATGGAATGCTATTCTGTATTCTGTTTCAGTTTGCGCTTGTACAAGTAACGGACTAACATGCTGTGTTATTAGTATTCATGACATTTCCTTAATAAAACTTTTCAATGAATAACTTTATAGTCAGGCTGGTAGTTAAACTTCATAAAGTAAAGTGGGTGGGATTCCCCAGCAGAAGGTTTCAGGCTGTATTTTAAGAAGTGTCTTGATTGTTCACATTTTTAGGGTTATTTTTGTTACATTAATTTAAAGCTAACTGCCTACACCAATTAGTTCAGGTAAGGTATTAAAGCACAGAAATTTGGCACTGTTTCCCCAGTTAAATATACAAGACTCTCAACAAGTGCTAACACACTTTCTAAAATTGCATTTATTTTATAATTACTAGGATATAGGTAAAGCTAAGTGTCCATATATATATTTATAGTTTGTGTGTGTATATATATAGTTTTGCAAGTTGGGAAAAGCATGACAACACATTTGTTACATCAGTCAATATTGATTAACAAAATCTCTTTAAGAATTTATTTCTCTAAGAATTTTATCTCTTGATAATTTTACAGTTTCAGGAATGTCTGTAGTAAGGACTAATAAATATTCTTAGTGAAACAGAGTGCTGACAGGTAAAGTTATAATTTTTTTGAGCATTTACTATTATGAAATTTCGCAGGTTTGAATGGTTACCATTAACGAAAACTCCCTTATAATTTAATATGGTTGAATGAGCTAAGTTTCTCTACAAACAAGAAGTAGATTCTTAAGAAACTAGGTGGAAACTGTACATAATATAAATTTAATTTTTTGTAAAATTTCAAAATCAAATTTAACTTCTCCAGGATTTTGACCAGTAAGGATACATTAGTGCTGGGCATTAAAGTAAGTGTGGTACAGAAAATTATTGTAACATTGGCGAGTTACTACCGTGTTACTACTCTGTTCCTGTTTCATGTGTCCTGTGTATTTTTGGTCTAATATAATACTTATTTTTCAAAAACTTTGGGAACTCTGCATGCTGCTGTTATTTGATAAGGTGCATGACTAGGGAACATGTGGGAGGGATTCACATCCACGGGCTTTGCACAGATGTCAAATGTCGCCCACAATACACCAGTTTTGGCTGACAGCAAAAATGCCCTCTGTATCCGAAAGTGCCAGACAGAAAGCGCATGAATTTCACCCTACAGCTTTTACTGTACTTAATATATTTTTCTGTACTTTCTCACGGTAAGCACTAGTATTATTAATTGTGGGCAAGATTCTTCAAATGCTTTAGTTCCACTATATCTGACTGCTGACAAAAATGAGTTGGGAAAGTCGCTAAGCTTTTCTCCTAAGTTTCTGTTGAGGTATGGGAAACTATATTGGTATGTAGGTATCCCAGTAAAGAACATTTAGAGCTGAAAAGCAGAAAGTTAGAAAGTTAGCTTTCTATAGAAAGCAATGGTTCCAGTGCTGTCACTGTCCTGACAGCTCAAAGAACACGTCAGTGACTCAAGCACCCGTCAGTGTAACGGTATAAAAGTTTCATAAGTGTTGATGCTACCCCAGAATGCTTAAGGCTACATCAGCACTTGCAGAAATAAAGATTCAGGATAAAGTCAGCCTTGCTGACGTTTTTGTTAACCTCTGCCAAGGCTGAGTGTACATTGTCTTTTTTTTTCACATACAAGATTTTCAAAAATAGGATCATAAAACAGTAGTCTTAGTCTTCCTGACATTTATTAAATAACTTCAGAAAATGCTTAGTACCCAGCAAATTATTTATTTAAAATCTTTATGAAAATACAGTGGCAAAAGTATTATAAAAATGCAGGGATAATAATCATGCTAATTGGCCACTGTAAGTTTTGTGGTCGAACTGAAATGCATGATGTGAAACTTCGTTATTCTCTCCATCCATATTTGTGCTTTATTGTTGTAAGAAAATAAGGAAAGTAAATTGGAGAAATATCTTTGTAGCAAAGGTCACAGTCAAAACTGCAAACTGTAGAAAAAAATTCAATACAATCAAGTTCTCAGATTAATCCTTTCACTTTCAACCTTTTTTCTTTATTAATCCCATCAGCATTAGATCCTACAAGTTCAGAAACTCAAGTGGAAGATTTACTGAGTTTAGTTCTCAAACTGTACCGATTTCAGAGCCATAGCAAGAATATTCCCCTGCCATAAAGTCTAACGAGTGCGTCATTTAAAGCTCTTGTAAAATGTGTTTTAGTTGTCTGTTGGGGGTGTTTCTGTCCTCTACCTTTTATGGGGCAATTTCTGACTACTTAACCAAGGCACACAAGTGTGCTTTCTACCCGATAGCTGTTGCTGAGGATTGCTTGGCACGCCGTCTCTGAACCTGTCCTGTTTGCACTCAGAGCCTGCATGGAGAGCGTACACCACTGCTGCTTCATTGCACGCTATATACACAAAATCTAAAATTAGATTCAGTGGGTTTTTTGTTTTTCAGGGCAGCTTTTAGGTCATGCTATCGAAAGTAACAGACACGTGTGTGATTCTAACCTTATAGATTTTGTATTTATTGTGCATGGGAATCTGATTAATTTTAAAACGAAGATCTGGTCTTCCAAATTCTCATGTGTTTCATATTACACATTCCCGTTATGTGAAGAAGAGTTACTGGCAAGAAGCAGTATTTTCAGCGGTGGGATCATCCAGTGACCAGCCTTTGTCCTGCCATGCAAATGGGGGAATACGAGTAATTTTCATTCTTCTGGTACGATGCTGCTGCACAGGAGCAAAGTGAAATGGGGCTGTGGTCAGACAAGGTGGTAACGTCAGTTGCAGGTGACGGAGGTCAGCTAAGAAGCTCTGTCCCTTTGCCTGGGCAGAGGTGATCAAGGCAGTTTGAACTAGATGATCTTTAAGGTTCCTTCCAACCCAAACCATGCTATGGTTCTGTGATCCCAGAGGAGAGCTAGTAGTCACTGCATTCCTTTGGTGTGTCCGAAAACTGAAGGAGGAGGCGGTGCAGCTTCGCCCCATCTCCAGTGCGTCTCGGTTTGAACAGCCGTGGCCAAGCCTAGTTTCTGTAGTCTGGAAATCCCACTGCACAACATAAAAGAGCATAGTGATTTATACATCAACAGTCACTTTTCTTGCCATAACATTTCATTGTTCTTTTTCCCTAAATCTGTAATTACATGTCTTTGTCCTGCTCTGTGCTGCTTCACAACAAATTTAATTCTTACACAGGCTTTGTGAGTGAAAATAATCCTGCTCAATTAGCACAGATCGTAAACTGTGTGTGAGCAAGCGGTTATAAATGATAGATTTTAAATTTGGGGCATGGCATCATCCTTTTTTTTCTAATTTAGTAAGTTCTTCGCCAGTACTGCTACGTACTGGTGGGCTGCCTTCGCCAAGCCAGAGGCTGGAGGTCACCGACGCCTACAGCTTTTTTCTGCTGGGGCCTTAGTACTCTAATTTAAAGTTTCCAGGAAGTCTGCCTGTGAATAAACTAGATTTACTGCATGTGCTGTTTAAATGCTTGCACTTGAAGAAGGGTGTTCATTAGACGGCAATTGTTTCAGTTGGTTTTTCAGCCCGATTCTCCATTAAGGGAGGATCTTTGGAAAAGGCTGGCAGGCAGCAGAAAGAGGAAAGAAAGTCAGGCTTTTAGGTCTGTGCATTGGAGGACGTTGTATTGTTGGCTGTGTTTCTAAAACATGCGCTTCTTGGCCTTAATTGAAACAAATACATCTTAAGGAGAAAAAAAAAGAAACAAACAAACCTCTTGTGGCTTTTGTCCTTATGAGAACAAGGCTCCTCATGTTGTGGATGAATTGATACTATGAGGAATTATTTATATCTTTCTTTGGAGAAGTGGTGAAATTTTCCTGTTAATTAATATGAGTAGGAAAGATACAATATCTAGTGTTGACTCCAAACATTAAAGCTCACTGACGGTTTGTGCAAGAAGTCTTCATCTGTACTAAGGTGAAACCACACCCGTGTTTTACCTTTAGCACAAGAAAGAAAAAAAGACCTAAAATAATGGTGGAGTTGATGAATGGTGGAGTTGATGAACAGAAGAAATCATTGTAGTGTAGCGGTCACACAGTCTTGGAAAATTGTTTTATCAGAAGCATGTGTGGTCCTTGGGTCAGGCAGATCTCTGTCCAACCCAGTTCTGTAAGTCTGATCCTGTTGAGTGTTATACGGGGAACATCAATCAGCATCATAATATGTTGTTAACTCTTGAAGTCTGAGATGTTTCCTTTCCCATATGGCTGCTCAGGGGGTTTGGAAGATTTATTCTTGTAGTTCTCCCATGTCCAGGATTAGCAAAATATGTGCAAGAATAGTAGAAATGTTACCAAAGCAGAAAAACAGGATTGTAGTCCCATCATGCGTTGTTCTAGCTGCTGTCAATAGCCAAATAAATGTGGAAGAAACAGAAATGCCTGCTAGAGACGTAAAACCTTCTAGAGTTACAAAAACTGGGATAAAGAGTATAAAAGTCAATTGATCTGTATTTTCTGAGATCTAAATGAACATGTTATTGATATTAAATTGAGTCAGGCCCAAACTATTTAGATCTGGTTTGCTCAGTCTGTCATTTTGGTTTTGGAAACTGTGTGTTTGTTCCTTTCTGTCCATTGCAATTGCTAGTTTTCCAAATGAGATTTTATAAAGTGTCTCACATTTTCCCTTTTTTTCTCTCTCTCTCTTTCTTTTTCCCTTTCTGTTTTAGATTCCTTCCTGGACAAGGATTGGTACTATATCCACAGATAGGAGACAAACTGGATATTATATGCCCAAAGGTGGACTCTAAAACTGTTGGCCAATATGAATACTATAAGGTCTACATGGTTGATAAAGACCAAGCAGATAGCTGTGCTATTAAAAAGGACAATACACCTCTACTCAACTGTGCCAAGCCAGATCAAGATGTTAAGTTTACTATCAAGTTTCAAGAGTTCAGTCCTAATCTCTGGGGCCTGGAATTTCAGAAGAACAAAGATTATTACGTCATATGTAAGTTCAAAGTATCAGTTGTTCATTTTTTTAGATATAATTGTTCGTTCTTGGGTATGTTGCCTTGTACATTATAAGGAAACTAAGAAGAATATGAAGGAGGTTGTATTGTTTTTCTCTGAAAATATTTTATTGCCAGCATATGTTCTATCTACGTTATTCCTGACTTCCATGGGACCTCTGTCTCTTTTTAAATTGGTTTGTGTAAACCAAATTAGATTCTACTTGTATGCCTGTAAAGGGCATCTCCTTTTGTGCACAGTATTGTGTCCTGTATTCACACTGAAAGTTGTGTGCAGCTAATCCATGTGTGTTTCCTGTGTGCAGTTGTGGTGATGTGCCACGCTGTTGGCCTTGCCCTCAGGTGTCCTCACCCCAGGAGCAGAAGTTGGTTGGCCTGACTGTTGTGAGTGAGCTGAGGTATCTTACATGAGATGGCTGGCTGTTGCTCCAGGTGGTCCAGGGATTCTTACTATGGCCTTTTGACCACTTTGGTGCAGACTTTGTGATTTTCCCCACACGGGTTACTGGTGGGCTCTAGTTGAGCGTGCCTAGCTGCAATACCTACCTACTGTGTCCATACAGTAGCTAGGAGGGTTCCCGGGCAAAACCTAGATTAGCGTGATCTTGAGTTTCCTCCTTTTTCATGGTACTGGACTCATCAGAAGAATGTGCATGACAGAGGCCTGTGTCCCAACAATGTAAACTTTGTGTGAGTTTTAGTCTGTTCAGGGATTTATGGCTGGAAGCTAGTCTGGAGGTAACCACTGTGTTTAGTGATTCAAATGACTTAATGATGTGTAAAGTTAATGATGTGAATCAGAAGTTAGCATAAGCTGAGACCTCAGCAGTACAACAACAATTTACATTAGTTTAGGTTTTGTCATTGTAATTCTGTAGCCTGCAGATCTCATTTAGCTCCATGGGGACTTTAGAAGTCTGGAGCAAGGATCACCAGTTAGTAGGAAATGAAAAAATTTTGTGAGTTGGTTTTTCTGCAGTTACAAGGAAGTTAGTGGTGTGTGTTATTTCTCACACCTCCTTGAAAACTGGAGGGCTGTTTCATGGAATGTCTGCCATTCTAAATATTTCTTAATTTCTTAGTTAAAAATATTGGTAATTTTACAAGTGCTTTGAGAAAGTACTTTAAAAATTAAAACGCAAATGCATTTAATATAAATTAATGCTCACTTCTCAGTTACATCCATAATGGTACACACTGTGTCATTATGTATAAACCAGGTTGCATATCACAGAAACTGAGTAAGAATTCACTGTATTAAATATTTAGTATATACATAACTAAATAACAGTTGTGGGAGATACAAAACACCATTTATTGCTTTTTAAGGTTTGACAAAAAGATCACTTTATATAGGCACTTTCTCTGTTTAATCAGGGCATATATAATAACCTGATCCCACCGACACAGCATTTAACTTTGATGAGCTTCCCACTGAAATCCAGTGAGATTTACCTGGGTAAAAGCTCCAGGATTAGATGTTGAGAGTTGTCTGTAACTCCAGTGAAAATGTGTAGCACCAAAATTACCATGCTCATCTAGTTGGCTTTAATGATGAAATATGATCAGTATTTAGTGCTGCTTTTAAAAACATCCACCGCAGACCAGCTGTAGTGGAACAAATGGCACTGTTGTAATTATTACTTGAAAATTATGGGCACAAATGGAGCTTTCTGATACACTGTCAGTTCTGTCATATCTGTGTCATGGATTTACCCAGAGTATTATTAACTATGTCTCATTTTCATTAGTTTTGTATAATTATTTCATTATAACAATAAGACATAAAAGACTGCATTTCCTGGTTTGGTTGAAAGAACTTGCTGAGCCTTCAGCCTTAATGCCTCAAAAATCACACTGGCCTTGCCGTAATACTGGAGTGACTTTGGATACTACTTTCCCTGCTCATTCCTTGGTGTAAACAAGTGGCTAATTTGTCACACTGTGTTGCTAGTGTGCTAACCTGGCTGGAACAGGGGTACCAATACATTTTAATAGGTTGGGCAAAAAAATCAAACCCAGAAAACCCAGACATCCTGAAGCTAAAACTCCCTTTTCTGTCATTCAGGGAGGAAACAATGAGCTCAGTGATGTCAGTCTCAGAAACACTGTGAGGGGTAGAAAACTAGGCCGGGGCTCAGCTAGGACACCATTTTAGAGAGATACTGGAGCTAGACAGAATTTTAATAGTTTGTGTTCGAAACCTGATGACCTGACACAGCCTTGTCAGATGCAAGTGCTGGTAGTTTACTGTCATTTTTGTAAGTAATATAATACATCTTAATCATGTATGCAAATCCAGCCGCACATGGTTTGCACACATCCCTGTTCCCAGACCTGTAATTTAGCAGGTGTGCTCCAGCCCAAAAGAGGAATGCACAGGGTCTCCCACTGACTCTGACACTTCCTTCCTTCCTTCCTTCCTTCCTTCCTTCCTTCCTTCCTTCCTTCCTTCCTTCCTTCCCCATCCTTCCTTCATTCCTTCCTTCCTTCCTTCCTTCATTCCTGGCAGGCTGTTGTCAGCCCTCTAAATGTGTTGTGAGCCATCATGTACCTTTTATCATCTTGCCATTGTTTGAAAACATGGGTTGTTTTTCTAAGGTAATAGTATGTTGTTTGTGGAGCTGTATTAAACAGTAAAATCTCTATTCAGATTAGGGGGTTAGTCATTTTGGGATGAGGAGTGACGACACAGGATGGAGCAGCTTCCTGAACCCTGTGTACCTCTGGGGAAATGTGATTGTACAGGAATTCTTCAAGCCATAGTTTTTATATCATTGGGATGTAATAGGTACAGCAGAAGGAGATCCTTTCTACTTAATACTTCCCTCGGTCTAACCATACAAAAGATGCAACTTTTCTTATTCCACAATTCACAATTTAAAAAAAAAATAAAAATGTAGATGAGTTTCTGATACCTGTTTTCACATTTACTGGTATTTTAATTGAAAACAATCTAATCCATTTCTTAGCAAGATATTCCTCAATATGAGTATCAGGATCCAAAGAGTTAATTCTGTGAACAGCAGTTCACAGAAAGATGAGACTGAATGGTATTGTGAAAGTGAATAAATGATGTAGCAAAGTGTCCTTGCTTTTCTCTTCTTTGCTATCATCAATTTTTGATTCTGGGAAATTAATAGATTCATTTTTCTACAGATACCTGATTTCTTTTCAGCAGAACTGGAGAAGGTCAAACGTATTTGAGATCTCAGAAGTATTAATGTTAGATTATCCTAAAATATGCGACCATTTAGCTAACATATCATAAGTCTCTAAGGAAATCGTTAATCAGATGCAGGAAGGAAGATACATCATGCCCAACAACATAAATATCTGTGCGAAGGGCAAAGTTAAGCAGAAGGGTGTGCAGATTTGCAATTCTGGCGTTTGCATTAAAAAGTCTTTTTATGTCTTTGCATGGTTCGGGAGTGAAGTATAATCTTCTGCTGTTGAGGATGCTCAGAATGAGCAATGAGTATCTTCTCAGTACTAGGAGACTGGTCTGCAAGTACTTGGGTCATGGTGTAACTGCTTCAGTACCTCTCTCAGATGCAGCGTTTCTTGTATGGGAGAGAGACTTATTAGCATAGTACAAGCATATGTAATGTGCCATAGGTGTTTACTTGCAGTGAACAGGAGTCATCCTGAACCCTTCACAACAAACTTGGCCTTTGGTCAGAGGGCACCCTGGGTTTCCACTGGGGGAGCACCCTGGGGAAGCTTATGGGAGCCTGCGCCAGAGGGAAGGGAGCAGTGCCGCTCACCTTCCAGCCACCAGCACACTCCTGGAGCAGTTTGGCCAAGCAAGGACATACTCAGCTCGCTTCATCTCGTCTTTCACATAAGTAAAATGAAGATTATGGTTTGGCATGAGTGGCATTTGAAAATAGGTCACCTGCAATGAAGTCTCCACCTGTTCAAAATTTGGAAAAGAATGACTTTTTGTCGATGGAAAATACCTGAGACATGGGGAAGGGCTACAGAGTAGTCCTAGAAAAGGTTACTCTAAAATGCTTGCTCTGCCTATGACCTCATTAGCCCAGCTTGCCGAGCTAATGATGCTCATGGGCTTTGACATTGGCAAAATGGAACATGCAGATTTCCTTAAATTTGTTTTTGGTCAACTTTTTTTCAAGTGACCCACTTACATAATTGGCCTCTGGCTTAAATTAAAAAACATATATATATATTTGATCCCCGGCTGATTTAAAGGTTTATACTGGCTAGTAGCACTACATTTTGAGTAACTGCTTTAATAGTACTGTGGCTTTTACAATCGAAACAGTCATTCTAAAACTTCAGCATTAGCTGGGTTTGAAAAAATCACAAGGCTTTTATGTTTTCACTTTGTCATTCTGTTACAATTAAAGGGTAATAACTGTCTGAGGAAGAACATATTAAAGGGCTGTATAGATTGTGCCCTGAAATACGGCCCAGCTGGGAAGAACAGATCTCTTTGCGTGGCCAAATAGATTTACATTAAGATGTTATTTTAGTATTCTGACCAAACAGTTTAAGTGCTGGCTAATCTGACTGGCTGGGCATTCTGACACTTCTCTGAGGCAGGTTTCTGTCTGCAGCCCCCTGCAATCTCCCAAGCAGCTAGTGAGAGCTACCTGAAAGCAAACAATACGTTTTGCTTTGTTTAGAGGTTGATTCCGAACTAGACAAAACTGGGACAAAAACTGTATCAGAATTTTTATTCCATTCCTTTTGCAACAAAGACGTTTTTCATGCTTTTTGTTAAAGACTCTGTGGTCCAGGAATTTATTGTTACTTATTTTGTGGTGACGGTGTTAATTAAAGCCTATGTATTGATAGCCACTCAGATTCCAGTTGTACAAAGATCACATTTTTTCCTTTTCTTTCTCCTCCTCCTTCCTCAGAAAATTAGATGAATTATTTCTTCTTAATGTAAAGTGATATCCAGAGGCCAGTGTTTGACTTTTCTGAGAGTCTTTTAAGGGATATATCAGCAATACCACTTAGCTCTTGTTGAATTAAATATAAATAGAGCTCATACAAGTAATATTATTGGAGAAAAAAATGGCTGTCTATGCAGCTTCAGATTTCTAACAGAGTCTAAGACCTACAGGATTAATGGAGTCATGGTCCTTTGAGGTTTTGTCCCAGACCACACAGGTCTTGTAAGAGAATAAGGCTATTTTAGATTGATGGACTTTGTTCATATTCGGTGCCATTACCTAGGCAATACCAACCGTTTATCTCCTTTAAAGTAGACAGAGATAGTTCAGCAGGAAATTTGTTATTATTTCTCTATTCCTAGGGGAAGGAAGTGAAAGATAGGAATACTCAGTTTGTTAATTGATGGCATCTTGTGAAAAAATACATTCATCCTCCAAGTGTTCCAAATAGATCTGGAATCAGATGAAAATGAAGAATAATTATTCAGACTGGAAGAAGGAATTATTCAGGAAATACTCATCAATTAAACAGGTTTTAAAATTTCATAGGAAGCTCTTTAATACTTTTAGTCAGTATTTATTTTTCACATTTTTTTAGTTCCTCATGAACAATTTATAAATACTGGAAATACAGTACATTCACAAAGAAAGATATAATATTCTCACTTAGAATTCTTTATATATAGTATGTATATATATCAACAATAAGGGACACTTGAATTGCTTTGCAAAAAAACGGCTTAAACTCTGGTCTTCTACAAGTTGTATATGTTCTTAGATTTACATATGTATCCTTAATAGGACTGCATGCAGAAGAGGGTTGGGTTGAGTGTGTATTTTATGCTTTGTATGCAGGGTATGAGTAACTGTTTAAATCAAGAGGGTTTGTATTGGGGAGACATGCCCTGCTAGGAGGAAGGTACCTGGCTAAACTGAAACTTAGAAGCACACTAGCATACTTAAACACATTTAACTTTTATTCTATACCCAAGTTTGGTGATGATTATTTATCTAATCAAGCGGGATGATCAGTCTTTATTTTATATGGTTGTTTTGTATTGTATGTTACATATTACAGTATTTTAAGTCCTAAAATGAAAGACCTAAAGTGCATAAGCATTTATAACATCTTTAATGAAATTGATTTTAAATACTTGAAATTGTTTGCCTCATTAAAGTCTTTACATAGCTGGATTGGAGGGAAGTGTGCTTTTGTCTGAGAACTTCATTAGCTAAAATACTGTGTTGAAACGGTTGAAAAACAGGGTTAAAATGTCAGTTTGGGCTTTCTTTCCTGACATTAGTCAATCCTGGAAACTTTGGAGGAGGAATATTTCAGGATTTATTTCTGATAAATCAGATTATGAAACTAAACCATAATGGGCAGTCTTCCAGGTGCTTTTCTTCAGTCCCAAAGAAACTACCCAAACATTTCTGTGAGTAAAAGCAGGCTTAGGTTTAAGGTAGTCTTAGCGGTCCTTGGAGAAGAGTGCATATTAAGCTGATAAGGCTGGTTTTAAAAAGCATGTTCAGATCTTTGTTAGCATGATTTATCTGTTTTCTGTTCAGTAGATGAAGACAGCAAAAAAACCTAAACTGCAGGAGCAGGCTTTTCCTCATGTGCTCACTGAGCTGCACAGAAGTCTGAATCCAAATCCTTTCAGGGAAACTGAGATGGATCTTTTTTTCAGGTATTTTACATTAGCACGTAAATGCATTAGACCAAAATGATGCAGCTGATCACAGAACAGTTGAGCTTGGATGGCACTTCTGGAGATGCTTTAGTCCCCTGCTCAAGCAGGCTCAGCTGAAGCAAGTTTCCCAGTTTCTCCAGCTGGATTTTTATATATCTCTGTGGTCTGAGACTGAGCAGCCTGCCTGGACAACCTCTTCCAGTGCTCAGTCACTNTTTGGCCCCACCCTGTGCTGAAACTCAGTTCCGCTTGCTGTCCAGAGGCTGCCACAGCAGATTTAAGTATCAGAATCAAGACATTAATTAAATGTGTTGCAAAAGAAAAAAAAAAAANATTTCAAAAGGTTTTTCTCAGGTTTGAACAGCGTTACCTGTATCTGAGTTTGTGCCCATTGCTTCTTGTCCTGTCACTGGGCACCACTGACAAGAGTCTGGCTCTTTCTTCTTCACCACACCCCCCCCACCCCCCCGCTCTGGGTTTTTATGCACCTGGATAAGATCCTCCTGAACTTTCTCTTCCCAGGTCCTGGGCCACTTCTCTTACACAGATGCTCCAGTTCCTTCATTGTCTCCATGAGCATTTACTGGACTTGCTCCTGTAAGTCCACATCTGTCTTGTCTTGGGGAGCCCATGACTGCTCCCAGCACTCCAGCTCTGGCCTCGCCAGTGCCAGGGAGAGGGGAAGGATCATCCCTCAGCCTGCTGGCAATGCTCTGGCAAGTGCAGTCCAGGNGCAAAGTATTAAAAACGGTATGAACATAATTATTAAAAGTATCCATTCTCCTGTCTAGTTATGACTTTTCAAAATTCCGAACACTGGAGGATTAACATATCGGTCCCATCAGAGTTTCTTAAAACTGAGCGAGATGTGCTAATGTGATAATTTCTAAAGAAGCTCAGCTCCTTAATTTCTTATGGCAAGTATTTGAACTAGAGGTCCTGTAGCACCGTGGAAATTCAGGTTCCTTTATTTCAGCAATGTTCCCTCATTAAGTTTTATTCCATGGGTATTTTAAAGTTCTAAACACAAGCATAAGCATACTGCAATCAAAACACTGCTCAACTTCTCATCATCTTTGCCAAGTGCACAGTCATCCAGTAGTATCATAATTGATCTCAGTATTAAGGTGCCAAACTCCGTGTTGCTGAAGGATAGTTAGATGATGTAAATAGCTTTTTGTGTTTTGCAATAAAGCGTACTTTTGTTGTGCTTGATGTAAAAGCAGGAGATGAAGGTATTCTTTTATTGAAGCAAACATGTGGAAAATTGCTCTAGATTGTTATAGTACAGAGCATCTCTCCTGAAAGGAATGAGGTTCATCCATAGGGCAATCTCTGACTGTGGCACTTTATTGGGGTTACTCCTGGACTCTGTGTGGTCAAAGCAAATAACGTCATGTCCATCTAAACTGTTACAGCCATGAGGCTGGCACATTTTCTCATCTATAGTGTTATATTCTAAACTGTCACTAGGCATTAACGCAGTCACTGGTGAAGTCCTACCACCTAGAGATGAACTCTGCCTCAAAATGGTGTTTTCCACTTCAGTGCTACTCGTATAGCAATTACTGGGTCATTAATATCATTGCATGCAATTAGTGACAGTAGAATGAGCAAGAGGGTTGTTATTTATTTAATATGAACTTTCACTATAACCCTTTCTTATCCAAGTGCTACAGACAGAAACCAGAGAGATTTTCAAGGCAGATGAACATCCTCGAAGAGTGGTGTTGCATTTGTGTGATACAGAAAGTAGATCCTCATTTAATGTTAAAGCTTTTGCTTTTGTTTTCCACCAAGCCCGCTTGTCATTAGCAACAATCAGTGTAACTTGAATGCTAACTAATTCTATTAGTTCTGTTCAGCTGAATTGTTAAGCAAAGCTTGCTGTGGTAGTAGGGAGATATTTTCATCCATGAGAGGCTATGAACTTATGTAAAATACTTGTTTGTGGTTGTTGAAGTTAACTAGCTAGTAATCTGTTTTAGATGCATACTTTCTGATATACGCTGAATACATCATAATTAGTGGGCTTACATATGCCACAGTTACTTCAGTGCTCACAAATGTATAATTTGTTTATGTAAACTAGAAGCAACCATGTGTGCAGTAGATCATTATCTGACGTTTCTCAAAGCATGTGAAATATAGAACTGAAATACTTTTAGAAATTCTTAACTGTAATAAAAGACTTAGATTGTCATTCACTGTGATAGAGTATTGAGATTTTTTTTTTATGATCTCTAAATCATTCCAAGAGAATTTTGAAAAGGGACACTTGACAGCGATGAAGCAAGTAGGATTTTGTTGTGGGTGGATGGGTGGATGCTGTGACCTTCTGTAACAGGTAATAATTCAGCAAATAGTTTACTGTTTAGTACACTTCATCTGTGGTATTCCTTAACCCAGAGATAAAGTGGTGCTGTTTTTAAAATGATAGGCAGCAGAAACCAGTTGGAGCTCACAACTTTTTTGATAATTTCCAACTCCGTCTTGCTCCCTGTCTCTTCTTCCCTTTATGAAAAGGCTTTGTTGACATAAAGGGCTTTTTCTTTACCACCTGTATTCTTGTTGTATGATGCCACGTCTCCCTGGAATTAAGAGAAATTAGGAAGGGAGGGAAACTTTACACAAACTCTCTCCCTGTTGTGTTTAATGCTTGGGTGGTCCTCAGTCGGAGGACATGAGATGCAGGAAGGAGAGCCTGTGGATTTCCAGAGGTGTGCCTGGAATTAAACAGTTGGTATATGCCAAGGTATATTACACTACATGACTGACTGGCTCTGTCGTGCTTGTCTCCTCCACATTGCACTCTCCCCCCCAAAAAACTGAAACAGTTGCAAAATCTATCCCTTTCTTGTCATATTCTCCTTGAGGGTAGGGAGGCTTTGCAGAGGGATCTGGACAGGCTGGACCGATGGACTGCGGGCAATTGTATGAGGTTCAACAAGGCTGAGTGCCGGGTCCTGCACTTTGGTCACAACAACCCCCTGCAATGCTACAGGCTCAGGGGAGAGTGGCTGGAAAGCTGCCCAGCAGAGAGGGACCTGGGGGTGCTGGTCGACAGCCGGCTGAACATGAGCCAGCAGTGTGCCCAGGTGGCCAAGAAGGCCAACGGCATCCTGGCCTGCATCAGAAATAGTGTGGCCAGCAGGACTAGGGAAGTGATTGTGCCCCTGTACTCGGCACTGGTGAGGCCGCACCTTGAATCCTGTGTTCAGTTTTGGGCCCCTCACCACAAGAAGGACATTGAGGTGCTGGAGCAGGTCCAGAGAAGGGCAACGAAGCTGGTGAAGGGTCTGGAGCACAGGTCTTATGAGGAGCGGCTGAGGGAGCTGGGGTTGTTTAGTCTAGAGAAGAGGAGGCTGAGAGGAGACCTTATCACTCTCTACAACTACCTGAAAGGAGGGTGTAGTGAGGTGGGTGCTGGCCTCTTCTCTAAAGTAACAAGTGATAGGACAAGAGGAAATGGCCTCAAGTTGCACCAGGGGAGGTTTAGGGTGGATATTAGAAAAAATTTCTTCACTGAAAGAGTGATCAGGCATTGGAACAGGCTGCCCAGGGAAGTGGTGGAGTCACCATCCCTGGAGGTGTTCAAGAAACGTGTAGATGTGGTGCTTAGGGACATGGTTTAGTGGGTTAGGTGGTGTTGGGTTGGGTCGGACTTGATGATCCTTGAGGACTTTTCCGACCTTAATGGTTCTATGATTCTATGATTCTATGATATGAAAGTGATTTGAGAATTTTGTGAGGAATTATATAAAGACCCCTATATTGTGGGTCTTGTCCAAGTACCACAAGTCACGCCGTTCACATTTGGACAAGATACATTTTAGAGCAGTGGTTAGAAAAGTGAATCACAAAGTTTCACTGCAGAGCCTTTGCCTTCTTCCAGGCAAGAAGAGGCCTGTTTTTTATTTTACTTCATTTTGTTCTGGTTTTAGCTTGACTGGGGAGGGCATTGCTGCTTACTTGCTGTGCAGAATATAATTTATGAATCCTGTTTAGATATAAATCCTGAGACATACAATATAAGACTTAATTTAAAAAACAACAAGGATGAGAAGTGGAAAAGAAGAAGGGAGTATTCTGTTGCTTTCCTTCGCATATAAGCTTTGCCTTGTTTGTGGATAGAAGGAGAAAAGGCTGGCTTCGAGAGTATCTATAAACACTCCATAAGCTTTTTTTTTTGAAGAAATATGTGGAGTAAGATTGAGAGAATTAGAGTTTCTGAATAGTCTCTAGGTTGAGAAACTCCTAAAAATTCTGCTGCTACCTTGACTTCGCAAGTAGGACAAATTAAAAAACAGACATGTTTGTTAGGAAAAAGCAAATTTATTGGTAAATCATTTTTATACAGTTTTCCTGACTGTCTCAGTGTCCTATGTTGTATTAATTGAGCAAACTGTCTTTGTCTCTGTAAGATCAGTAGAAAAGATAGGATGTGATTTTATTGTTAAAGCACAAAGAGTTAAAGAGAGGCAGTCTTCAGTCTGTAGGTGGAAACACAGGCAGCACCTTGACAGTACTCCATGCAACTATTTGTAACGCATTTAAATTTTAGCACTTGTGGTCCAGGTTTGGGACCACTGACACTTGAATTTTGGAAGACAATTTCATTTTTTTAAAAAAATGAAGGTTTCAGTCTCATTTTTTTGTCACTACAAGCAAGGGTAAAGTGTTAATTGCTAGTAGTTGAAATTAGCATATTTATCTTCTCTCTAAACCTTCTGCGGATTGACCAGTGTAGTGTTTGCCAAGTTACCTGTTCTTTGGTGAGTGGCCTGAGCAATTTTTTTTGCTGTTGTTTCAGATCTCCACGCAGATCTGGCATTGTTACTAAATGGGGGTGAAAAAAGGAGAATTTAATTTAATTTAATTAAAACACTCTTTCTATTACCTCAGCTGCCTTGTTCTTCATTCCTGGCTGGTCTAGAAACAACCTCCATGTTGTGATCTGTGATTTGTGGTTTCGCAGTGTATGATTTCTGGTGTTCTTAAACCTGTCCCATAAATTTAGATAATTTATGGGAAAGAAGAATTATTTATTCAGTGCCTTAGTAAGAAAATCATTAAAAGGACCAAAGCAGATGAAAGGAGTCAGAGCACAAACACACAATGCCTGGCCAAAATATTGTTCTATTACTTAATAAAATAAAAAACCTTCAAAAGCTTTACATGTACTTAGTAATCCTGTGAGTGCATAGGAGATCAAGTGCAGCTTTGCTTTAAGAATAACTTCTTACTACTGTTGGATCTAAAGCTTTCATGGATTTTTGCTGCTCTTTAGGCTTTTCCATTCCATTTCTAAGCACAGCTGGGGAACAGTGGAGATGGGTTGAGTTATTTGATTTTACTTAGCTCTAATTTTGAGAAACCTACTTTCCGATGATGAATCCAAGTAGTATTTAAGAAAAAAAAATTGTGACAGTACTGATCTACCCCAAAGAAACCTGTAATTCTAATTTCGCTGTTAACAGATCCACACCAGCCTCAATTAATTCTTGATGACCTCGTTAGTGATGTGTCTTTGATACATTGCCAAATGGCTTGTATCGTCCAGCACACTAAGCGGGGACAAAACCAATTTTGCCCTCACCAGTCAGTTGACATCACTCATTCATTCCTATAGTCTGTGGTTTAAGGTCCATTTAGTTTTCACAGGAAAATTAAGTGTGACGATCATGATTTCTCTCTTTAGCTATGTGGTTCATTTCATATTCAAGCTCTAGAAATAAATGTGTTATAAAGTTGTGTTGGTTCAAAGGATGTGACATTTAATTTGCAAGTGGGTAATGTTTTTCATAATCCTGAAACATGAAAGTATGGGTAGTAATTGTGGCAGAATTAAGAGGCTGAGTTTTTTGTCTGCTGGTGTTTTCTTTTAAGTAACTGTGATGGCATTTTTTCATTTTGTAATATGTGTTTTTAGGAGTGAAGGAAGTTGAATTTGTGTGACTGTGCCTTCATTTCTAATCTCTTTATGAATGAAAAGCTATATACAGGCACAAATCCAGCAGCTTAATTCTCCATCTGATTAGAGCCATGTTACCAACCTGATAGGTTGAAAACAGCCAAGATCCAGGCAGTGGCTTAGCCTCCTGGGAGGCAGAGTAATAACAATCAAATGAAGACATATTAAAATGTAATATTACTTCCTCTCCATGGGGACTGTGTAAGAATCATAGCCAGGAACTATTCCTGTCAGCTGACTCTGTTTCACTCACTGATTCCCTGCCTCTGCATTTATGACTAATGCATTTCGTACAATAAACAACACTTGTGAAGTTTTAAAAGCAAATAAATGTAAAACATCATACATTGATATACATGAGTTCCAGGGGTTTTTTGTTGGGTTGGTTTCATTTTTAAATAATTTACGTGCTTCCAAGAAGGGAAAGCAGAGCTGGAATGAAGTCCTTTGGTCTGAATAATTTCATTTCCTATTGTGTAAGAGAGAGGATATGTTAAGGCAGTGTTTTACAAAACTGAAAATGTGTACTAGCTTCTCCACAGTGAGTACGTATCAGCAGACTCTTAACCATAATTTCATAACAAGTCAGTTTCTTCTGAAAGTTGAAAACCCAGACATATTCCTTATAAAATGGCAGCTGCTGTTGTATTCAAGGAATGCAGACACACAGTGCCTCTGTAGACAGAGCTCGAGCATAATTTTTGGATGACTGGTGTAAACATTGCCTATTAATTATTATGATTTTGTCAAAAAGTCTTGATAGAGATTTTAGGCCAATTATATGTGTTCATTTGTAGGTGTTGATAAATTGCTGACTGAATAATTCAGTGCGCTTTTGACTGTAATTATTAGTTTTGCAATTGATACCAGTGGAACAGGACAGGTCTCAGAAAATCAGAGGTACCTGTCCATCAAAAGATTTAAAAATATTTTGCTACCTGTTTAGCAACATGGTACTTATTTTTGGTTTCCTGTGTGTTGCTGTATTAATACAGAGTGAAGTGTGGCATCCTGAGAACATTTAATACTCATGAGAAACTTTATATTAATCATTAACTATGTTTGTTAGTATTTAAGTGACATCTAGTCTTCCTAGCACAGGGCCATGTGTGGTAGTTCATGTGTGAGTAGTTGTCTCTAAAATAATATCCATATTTAGACCTAAATATGAAAAAACCCAAACCTGTTCTTTTATAAATATGTATGTGTATAAACTGGAAGGTTTAAAATTTGATCATACTAACACACTGGAGAGTAGCATTTACATTTTAGGCATGAGAAACGTGTTATATTTCTGCGTTTATGCCCAAAACTCCTATCACAGAGGTTTTTTTGGAGATACTCTTTCAGTGTGAGGAGAGCTCCAGGCACAGGGTCACTTTCCTGCAGAAGTGTGAGTGCGGTGGGGGAGCTTACGTGATAGCAGGTATAATTTTCATTTAGAGATCAATATAGAAAGGCAGTGGCAAGCATTTGAGGAATATTTTGTACTGGCTCGCTTGTTTGACTTCTGCACACCAAACTGTCAAGGGGCATTAGCAGTATGAAACCGTGTTTTCTCTGATGTCCCAGGTTACTTCTTTTTCTCCATGCAGCTTTTCTAAGCTTGAAATGATGTGTTTAAAACTACCCATTTTCTTCCTGGTACACTAGGGATATGTGAGGTTATATTTCAATAGTCTTAATGAATTTTGAAAAATAGTTTCCTCCAGTGGCCTTGGGTAATTGTCGGTTTAATTACAGGGAGAAGCTGAGATGGAAACTTTGCTTTGTCACTGAAATGCTCTTCTTTGAAAATTCCCCGTTCCTCGGGACGTAGCAGTCTGTACTCTGAGCTATAACGTAGGCTTTCTGAAAACCCCTTGAAGAACTGTGGAAAAAGTGAATACTTCTGCAAATTCATTCATCTTGACATCAAAGCTGTGAAAGCATTCTTTTAGCAAGCAAGCGAGGCAGATTGTGCTCGCATAGGCACACAACCAGACTCATTGTACATGTGGGCCTTCCCGTTTGGAGACTGTATTTGAAGTAATTTTTGCATTCTTTTTGCTGTCTTACTTTCTTATTCTGTACTGAGGTCAGACTGCATCCTCTGCATCTCATTGAGGTCTCCTGCTCTGTGGGTTAAATGGATAGGCTTTTAAAGAATAAAAAGGCATTGATGTTCAGAAGAAGCAGCACTCTATTCAATTAAAATCAAGTAGAAGATGATTAAGGAGATGTGAGCCCCCATTGCCTCAATTTAAAAACAAATGAAGAATAGCAAAAATCGCGAGACAGAGTCAGTGTTTATTAGTTGTACTTTCAGTTGATGCTCAGCTTTGGTATTTCTATTTACTGCTTTTTTTTCCCCTTGTCCTTGTGCTGGTACATTGGCAAATAGGTCATAAAAAACACTTTCAGCAAAGACACATTTGATTTATGTCCAGAATGGGTTCTTAGTATTGATTTTTTTCCCTCTGGAAAAAAAAAACAAAAGAAAACAAAACTATATGTCTCCATTATTTTCTGAGCCTGACAATGCAGTGGCACATTTCAGATCGGCTTTTATCTTAAATTACTCACTGTGCTCTTTTATATTTTAAAAAGTCTTTCTGCAAGTTAGAAAAAAAATAAGTAGTTGCACATATGGCCATTGTCGTTTTTTTACAGGGGGGAGGGAACACGAGGAGGAACTGGGAGGGACCATATGTGAGGAGAAGAGAATTTTAGGAAATAGCACAATTTGGGAAGTTTGTATGGTGGCTGTAATTCGAGTTAGTCACAAAAGAGGCAGAAGTGGAACAAAACCAAGAAGTAGATCAAAGGCTAGGAAGCAGGGTTCAGCGGTATGGGGTTTGTATCTTTATGGCTAGAGAGAAGATTAGAGCAAGAAGAATACTGCCATGGGGCTAGGAAGACATTGTGAAGGAAAAAGGGATATATACGTTTTGAAAGAAAATCCCCAAGGAAGGTGAAAGAGAAGGAGCGGGAATTAAAAACAAAGATCTGAACAGTATGAAGCCCTGGTTGAATTAGGTCCTGAGCTGAAAGGAGAGGTGAAGAGGCAGAAAAGTGCTGCTTAAGCAGTCCATCAGAGCCACGACAAGTGGTGGGCTCCATCATACCCCATTTTCTATCCGTTTTCTCCATCTGGTGGCCCCATGCCAGCACGTATGCATGCACCCGCTGTACGTGTGTTTTGGGTCTTGGATAAACATCTTCAAGAAATGACAGTGAAATTTCTATCCCCCCAGGACAAGGGTGATGGGAAGACCTGTGGTGCATTCCCTAAATAGGGAAGCTGGAGCACACCGTTGGCAGCCGCGCCTGCTTCGCCAGTTCAGCCAGGACACACGCCAAGGTGGTCGGTGCTTGGCGCGGTCCAGAGTGATGGCAATGCCCAGGGCTGAGGATCTGCCAAATAATTTTTCCGGCAGCTGTTGGGGGTTTGCAAGCAACAGCTGGCTAGGGTGACATTGTCGGCACACCCCTAGACCCTATGACTCAGTGTTTTGGATGCTCCAAGGGAGTTGGGCTTTGCGCTCAGATCACAGCATGGTGTCAGCTTGCGGCAGGGTTGCACGGTTCCAGCCAGCAGGTAGATAAGCGGGGACAATATAAACACAAGGGAAAGCACCCGCCTGTTTGTGTGAGCTAAAGGGCTTCCGTGAGAATAGAGAGTATTCCCCGCCACCACCCGCCCCCGCAGAGGCTCCTCAATGCTGAGAAAAGTGAGATTGTACTTCAAAATATTAAATAGTTTTCCAGTCAGTGCAGAATCTCAGCTTTCACCTGGGTCTTTTGTATGCGTTCACTTATTCCAGCAGGAGATTTGTAATAGAGGAAGCAGGTGTAACGTGGTGATTATAACGATATTGTTGGGGAAAAGAAAAAAAAAAAAAAAGGGTGAATTTTCAGTGCTTTGCTCCTCTGAGCCTGCCAGGGCTTCCTTTTCAGCTGACTCTGTCACCTTTTAGCAAGGTGCTGTGTTTTTGTCCAAGTCAGTCAGTCAGTCAATTGTGTGTAGAAAAAAAGGTTGGTGGGTAAACTTGAAACCTTGATAACGCATTCCTCCATTTGTATATATTGTACAGCTTACCAATGTATTCATTCCTTTGGCTTTCAACATTTCACAACTTCCCATAGGTCAGCCCCAGGAACCAGAACAGGTCCCAGTAGATAGAAAGATTTCTGGTTTCAGACACTCATGTTCACATCACTTTGCCTGTTGATTTCCTGATTTTTTATTTAATTTTATTTTTTTTATTTTTCTTTTATTTTTAATCAGCAACATCAAATGGGTCTTTGGAGGGCCTGGATAACCAGGAGGGAGGGGTGTGCCAGACAAAAACCATGAAGATCCTCATGAAAGTTGGACAAGGTAAAGACCATCTGCTGTTTCATGAAATCACTTTGATCAGTCTCAGTGTCCTGTTAGTTTTCAAGCTTCTTTTAGCAGTGTAGAGCAGAGAGCCAACCGAGTCTAGTGTGGTCATTCCTCCCTTATAGTCTGAAAGCAAAGCCTATTTTCTCTTCCTCAGCTACTGACAGATTTCTACGGGAGGAGGGTTAGCGTAACAAGATCTCTTCATTGCAGAGATCCTTAGAAGGAAAGGTCACCTGGGAGTAGTGTGTTTCAGTCATTTTTATTTTTATTTTAAAAACAAAAGCCACAACTCTGCTGTTCAAAATTATTTAAAATACATGAAAGGAGGGAAGCTAATATTTCTATAGTTTGCTTGTTATGAATTCGCTTTACAGAGAGGTTTTTGTTCATTGTCTCTTTTCACGTATAGGTAATCCATTGTGCAGGAGGAAAGAATTATTCTTCTAAGTAGAAGTTGGTTTAGTAGTCAATCAGCTTCCTCAGTTAAACTGAAATGTCATCTGCAAAGCTTTTCTTGCCAATTACAGGAGTCCCTATAGTTTCTGCAGATGGCCTCACAATTTAAACCACTGAAATAACTAATATAACCATTTTTCTTTAAAAGGAAAATTATGTACTTATGTCTCCTAGACTTTTGCATAAAGATCCTTCTGTGCAAAGCCATTTGTGTCGCATGGGGTACCTAGAGCTGACTTACAAGGCTCTGTACCATCCAGCGCCAAAACTGCATGAGCTGTTTTTCTCTTCTTCCAGATCCCAACTCAGCGGGGCTGCCCCGGCACACGGATCCCACCAAGCGCCCCGAACAGGAAGCTGGCACCAATGGGAAGAGTTCCACCACCAGCCCCTTTGTGAAGGACCACTCAGGTAGGTGTGGCAGGGTTCCCACTTGGGACGGGGTTCTTCTCCTTTGTCCCCAAACACATTTTATTTTACCATTAAAATGCCAGAAAAACAAAGTGAGATGCATACTGAGATGAAGCAAAAGCCAGTTCTGATGCTCTGGTGGGTAGTGTTTGGGAGCTGCAAGTTTTGGCAACAGCTGCTCTCTCCCCTCTTCCACTCTGCGGTAGAAGTTAATTATCTCTTGTGAGAATATCACTCATTTACAGGAAAGTTTTTGGATAGGATATTCGCTAAGCAGCTTTATGATGGTAAATGCTGCCTTGAGTTTAGTACTCTGGCAGATGAACGAGTCTTTCTGTCTTTCTCTTCCCGTATAATACATTGTCAAGTGGTTCTCGACAGCCATTTATAAAGTTTATTTCAAGGCATCTATAATTAATGTCCTGATTTTTTAACTGACCATATAAAGTCTGCACACAAATGGATGGTCTTTCACTAAATTTAAAGACTTATTTTTTAAAAATAATTATCTAAACAAGATAAGCAGATAAACAGATATCTTCAGGATGCATTTTAGACATTAGATGAACAAGAAAAAACGTAACTCTTAAGACCCGAAGTCTCTGGAAGAAAATTCAGTGAATTGGGAATGCTAAGAAGCAAAACTTGCTGACAGTTAATTCTAGGGTTCTCAAAAATGGCTGCAAGTTTTCCTTGCTAGCTCTGTCATTAGTTACTGGGCTACCATGGGTCTTTGATATGGCAGTTGCTGGGCAGGCTTCAGGCATTTCCTATGGAGGTTCCAGTAGGAAAAGTTCACAGTTCATTGGATGTAGCATCTGCAGCATTCTTCCACCTGTGACTGAGCATCAGAAGAGGGAAGTTGGTTCAAATTTTCAAGTGAGAAAGTGTCAAGTGAATGCTCATTTAATTTTTGTGACAAATAATATGATAGTGTGTGATAGTCAACAGGCTGTTCAGCATGTGAGCTTTTCCTGACTGCCAAATACATGTTGATGTTTTCTTTTAAGTAAGTGTAAGTTAATACAAGCAGATATGCCATAGCCATTTTACCTGTCTCCCACACTGCCTCAAGCTCCTTCATTTCATGTGCAGTCCACGTAAACTGGCACTGAGGACAGTTTAACGTAAATCAATATGCAGAAGATAAAACAGCAGAAGAACAGTGTGACACTGAACAGTACCAGTTGTCCTGAGAAATGTCATTTCCCTGTGTTATTTTCCCCTCGCAGTCCTATCCCACCCCTCTCTGCTGCCTGGGGCTGGCCGGCATCTGTTAAAAGATGCGGTGTGCATCAAAGGCTGCCTTGTCAGTGCCAGTCCTCGCCGCTGATGGATGATGATGTATGAAACAGGGTGGTTTGGGAGCAGCACAAAAGTGAGACCAACAGACACAAAGTCTTGTTTAATATTGATTGCTGACTTCGGCTGTTTGCATTTAGCTATCTAACAGGGTAATTGGTTTGTCAAAGTTTAGCTGTCAGTTAATTCTTCCAGTCTTGCTTACTCTACACTTTTTAAGTAGCGTAAATGGGTTGCAGGATGGCAATAACTTTTGTCTGTTGTATTTCCGTTCTTTCCAGGATCTAGCACAGATGGCAGTAAGGCTGGGCATTCCAGTATACTGGGTTCAGAGGTGGCCTTATTTGCAGGGATTGCATCAGGGTGCATCATTTTCATCGTCATCATCATCACTTTGGTGGTTCTTTTGTTGAAGTACCGGAGAAGACACAGGAAGCATTCCCCACAACACACGACAACTCTCTCACTTAGTACGTTAGCCACCCCAAAACGCAGTGGCAACAACAATGGTTCTGAGCCCAGTGACATTATCATTCCTCTAAGGACTGCAGACAGTGTCTTTTGCCCCCACTATGAAAAAGTCAGCGGCGACTATGGACATCCGGTGTACATAGTTCAAGAGATGCCTCCTCAGAGTCCAGCAAACATTTATTACAAGGTCTGAGAAAGACACAACCAACTCTGTGGTACAGTGGAGTGATAGAGGAAACTCACTGGTCAAATGCTTTCTGTTGGGGTTTATGATCACGCCTTGTGCGCTAGCATTGACTCAAGCACAGGCAGGGGAGAAGGTGACAGCTCTTTCTCCGGGAGCCGATGCAAGCTGGACAGCTTACCTAGTCTGTAGAATTCCTATCTTGGTGAATAAGTATTCACTAAAAGCTGGAAGACTTTTGCGTAGAAGATGCCCATTCCGATTGCTGTACTCTTGTTACATTCATCATCCTCAAAGCCATGTGCTGCGGGCGTTCAGGCATGTACAAAAGCCAAGGGAAGATGGAGTGATCTGTGGATATTAATAGCTCTGGGCATCCTGAGAAGGTGCTCTGGGATGTATCAAGCTCAAAATGCAATCTGACTTGTGTGTCTCTCTCAGTGCATACTGGATTTGTCACATGGACCTTGGTGTCTAAGTAAGACTTGTTAAAGTTCTCTTGCTTTTAGTCCGTCACTGTTCCATTTGTTTCTGTTATCCGAGGCTCTGCCATCCTTCACATAAGATTTCCTTTCACTCCACCTCCTGAATCACTAATGGAACATTAATGTTTGGAGGTCCACGCTCCATCCATCTGCTACAGCAGCCTCACTCGAATGGGTAATGCATTTATAGAAATTGTGTTCGGTAGTAAGGAGCCTTCCAGCCAAAAAGTTAGGCTGTCAACAAAGTCGAGAGCAGGACTGGGTGGTGGAGGGAAGGGCTGACTGCAGTTGCAATTGAATACTGCTGCCTCAAAGATAGAAGCTGGGAAGAAAAGAGAAAAAAACCCGAAACATTTAGGTAGCACAGCACTTTGGTATGCTAAGTTTTAAGAGGCAAGAAGGACACACGATAAATAACACACGCAGTGGATTAGGGCTGCATTTGAAGGAATTCATGGTTATCAAATACCAGTGTGCAGAAAAAAAAATAGTACCTTCAATACAGTAGAACAAAGGGGTATTGTTAGTAAGTGAACAAGCTTGGAGACGACAAGACAATAGCAGGCCACTGAGGATATATTAGGGCAGGGCTGTTGTGGTACTGGCAATAAAATACACAGCTTTGAAGCTGTAGCGAAAATGTAGTCTGCTTTAGATGACTCTTAAGCAGGCTCAGCTGCTATACTATCACATTATACTAAACACAGGGAAAGCATCTAAGAAAATAGTGGAGAGCCAAATCTGACCAAGATTATTATAAACCAACGGGTCAAATGAGCTGTAATTTTATCACTGGTGAAGTTGTGGGGAAAAAAAACNCTGGGAAGAACATCAGCCATCCTAAAATAAGAATGGGAGCATTTTTTTTTTTCTAAAAAAGAGCATCTCATAAGAGAAAACTAGGAAATAATAANCAGCTGCTATACTATCACATTATACTAAACACAGGGAAAGCATCTAAGAAAATAGTGGAGAGCCAAATCTGACCAAGATTATTATAAACCAACGGGTCAAATGAGCTGTAATTTTATCACTGGTGAAGTTGTGGGGAAAAAAAACAAACAAACAAATCTTTCTTATCTCTAAAAGTAAAAGAGAATTTCTTTCTGACTGAGCCTTTTGACACTTTGGTTTATTGTAGTGCTGTCCCTGCACAGTGAGTGTAGGTACTGTGACTGACACAGCCGTTCATTGGTGCTCTGTTGCAAAGTTAAAGCACATATCGCAAACCTCTTGCAGTCTGTAAGAATAAAATAAATTATGACACTGAGATGGAGAAGGATGATATATCTTATTTATAATAGGTGTATAGAACACAAGGGATATAAAGTGAGAGTTTTTCTTTCATTCGTTCTTTCTTTTTTGTTTTGGTTTGCTTTTTTACTAATATATATTTTGAGATTGCACAGAACCTACACCAGAAGATGTGAAGTTCATTTGTGGCAATTTAAATAGTCTTAACTTGTCATCATTTTACATATATGTATATTGTGTGTGTGTATAAGTATATACACACATATATATGTTTATATATGCATATGTATGCATATATATATA
>VZTO01003690.1:80903-104362 GCA_013400615.1 Syrrhaptes paradoxus
AGCATCTCATAAGAGAAAACTAGGAAATAATAAGGCCCAAAACATCGCAAAATCAATGTGACTGCATCACATATTTAACAATGACAAGGTGTGCCGGCATTTATTTTCTGTGTTGTGTTTTCCCTTGCCTTACGGACTGATGTGTTCTGTAGATTTCATTGAGGTTCATAGAGGGGGGTTTCAGGTTAAAGCTTTCTCTTTAGCATGGCTATTCCCCTAAAGCTCCCACTTTGGGGAGGAAATAAAAAAACTCTACTTTTATGTGTGCTATGCAAATAGACATTTCTAACATAGTCATGTTACTATGGTAACACTTTGCTTTCTGATTTGGAAAGAAAATGTAGCAACAGCATTTTGGGGTTCTCAGAACTCTCATGAGCACCTGCATTAAAAAAAAAAAAAGAAAAAGAAAAAGAAAAAATCTGTCACAGAAATAATCACTATCTCTGTTTCCTGAACCTGAAAATGGTATTGGGATGTTGGTCCAAAAGAGAAACAAAACAAAAAAAAATCCCAACCCATGGTTCTGTGGAAGGTTACCATGGTGACTAACTACAGTACATATGTAATTCTTTTCAACAACCCTTCCTTTCTGTGAATCCATCCATACAAGGTTCTCTTGTAAGTCATTAAGATTTTATTTTGGGGGAAGGGGAGGAAGGGAAGAGATGGGTTTACTGATGCTGATTTTTATTAAATCTATACTTCATCAGTTGGCTACATTCTAGTTATGTACTAAACTGTGAAAAAAAAATCAGACTAATTGCTCAAGAGCAACCTGCAACCAATTGAAAAAAAATGTACTGTGCGTCTGTTTTGTGTCTGGTGCAGAATTATGACAATCTACCAACTGTTCCTTTATTTGACGTTGGTCCAGCTTTGAAAAGTTACTGTAAATGCCTTGCTTGTATGATCATCCCTAGTCACCCGACTTGGAATTTGCACCATCATGTCTAAGTGAAGATGCTGTAAATAGGTTCAGATTTACTGTATATGGATTTGGGATGTTACAGTAGCCTTATTCCCCTTTTTAAATAATAAAAAAAACCCACATGAAAACAAGACAAAAATGGCTTTTCTTAACCAGATTGTGTATATAGAGCAATGTTGGTTTTTTATAAAGTCTGAGCAAGATGTTTTGTATAAAATTTGAATTTTGCAATGTATTTAGCTACAGCTTGTTTAAAGGCAGTGTCATTCCCCTTTGCACTGTATTGAGGAAAAAAATGGTATAAAAGGTTGCCAAATTGCCGCATATTTGTGCTGAAATTGTGTACCATGAATATTTATTTAAGAATTTCTTTGTCCAGTTTGTAAGTAACACAGTATTATGCTTGAGTTATAAATAATTCTTTCTTTTTTAAAAAATTTGTTTCTTTTGATTTTTTTTTGTCTGTTTGTTTGTTTCGTTCAGTTTTAAAAATAGCCGGTCATAAGTTTGAAATCTGCTTTAGTTCCACATTGCAATTAGTTCCCAGAAAATGAAAATTATGAAAATCACATTCCACGTCTGTTTCAAACTGAATTTGTTCTTAAAAAAATAAAATATTTTTTTCCTATGGAAACCTTGCCTTCTAAGTATTTTCTTCTTTTGTTTTGCCATTTTTTTATTTTTTAAAAGTTAAATAAGAAAGCCACCAAACCTGCCTCCCTCTTCGCCTCCCTCCCTCTTTCCCTTCGTCTCTCTCCTCTCACCAGTCTCTCCACTCTTGATTGCTAGTTATTTATAGGAAAAAAAGCTCTTTGTAATACACTGACTTCTGTTAACCTCCTTCTTTCCCAGACTTTCTCTTAGGTATATCAACAGACTTAAACATATAGGGGTCCTATACCCTTGGAAGTCAGTGAACTTCAGTCAGGTGTGGTAGCCAGGTTGCCTGGACAATCTGGGATTAGGAATGCTGAAAAGTCAAAGCATCTCTGCATGATTCTTTCAGTGGGGCCATCCTGTCCCTGCTTTACTGCACCTGAAGTTAAGGGAGATGGGAGCTAACAGGTGTGGGTGACACAAGCCTTAATACAAGAGCTGAAGTTGTATTGCTCTAATTTTCACTAGGATAACCAAATTTCTCATTTAATAAATAATACCTTCATTTTTTGACAAAGCCCTGTTACCCTGAAAGTGAGGAACCTTTCGGTTAGCAGCGCATAAATGGCGTGATCATCCGTGGAGTAACAGGTGGGAAGGTCTGCAGAGGGGAAGATGCATTTGTCACTGTAACAACAGATGCCAATTTGTCTTAAGAATTTTCACTGAAGAAAGGCAGATCATTATTCATAGTTTTGGTCACGCAATTCCCATTTGTCAAATTATTTTTTTTCTGAATAATAGGGGAAAAAAGACTGTGTAGCAAAGGCGCTATACATGTTGCAATGGCACAAGTATTCTGAAACTGGACATACAGAAAGCCCTAGAGACTGGAACAGTTAGGCTAGCATGGCTTCTTGCTGATGGAGCTTATTTTATACATACAGTTTACAGAATCTGTGCTGGGAGTTGACTTTAGAGGGCAAGTCACACAGTGGCATTTAGGTTCACCTCCTAACTCTGCTACAGGTGTCCTTGGGAGAGTTGCTTGGTCCAGCAGAAGGCCCATGGTGGAGCATGTGAGCATTCTCTGACTTTTCAGTACATTGCTTGGACCTGATTCTGCATTTATGGCTTTAAATTGCTTCAAATGAGGTAGTCTTGTGTACTCAGAGGCACACACAGGTTTGACTGGGTTGAGACTTCACTCCCTGCTTCGTGCCTGCACAGGGGATTTTCACTTGCTCATCACCTTGTTGATGGCTGTGAGATGCTCAGGTCTGGTCCGTGCTAAGAGCTTGTCCGATACAGCCATCTGTTAGAGCTGCAACTCTAGCTTAGTCATGGCTAAGGCTGTTGTTTTTATTTTAGGCCTTGGTAAATACTGGGAGATGGTGATAAGAAAAATTATTCAATAGTGTCAAGTTTACATGGCATTTTAATTTCTGTGCCTCTTTTTTGCATCTATGATAACGATATATTATTATATAATTTAATATATATTTATAACTAGCATGTATACTGACACCCACGCACACCTATTTTTGTCACTGTTTTAGCAGTAAGGGAAAAGCAGTGTTGCTATAAACAATGTCTCCACTGGGGGGGAAAAAATGGTTGTCGGTGTTAACTGTATCTGTGTAGTTATGCTTGACAATGAAGATGCTGGGTTAACAGGAGGGCCTAGTGCATATATGTTCATAAACATAACAGAACCTCCACTGAGTCTGCTAAATTCATTTAGTGAAAGATATGTGCCTTAGACAGCATAAAGTCATTGACTTATAACCCATCTTTTATGACAGGCAGGGGAAAAAAAAAAAGTCATACAGTTTGCACTGCTGCTGACACTGCACTATTAATTATCAAACAAGCACAAAATCAGAATTTACTGCCTTTATTACAAAACTGGTTCCCTGGCAAGAGCTAGTCCAAGTCAATAGGCTCCGCTAAGTGGAAAATAAAATTATAATTCACAGTTGTTATCCATCTAGAGTGGAATAAGGATCTGTTACATAAAATAGTGCCTCACCAAATAAGCATAACAATGTTACTGCTTAGGTTTTAAATGTTATACCTCTTTCTTTAGCCTTTCTCTTTAGCTTTGCTGCGATGCATCGATCAAATTCTCACTCAGTCAGCAGCATGCTCGTTTTGATTCTATGGCCACTGTAAATTTTCTTTTTGCACAAAAGCTTAAAATTGTGTAGTGGTTAGCAAAATAAAGGAAAATGAAAACTCAGACTTTCTAAGAGACTCATAGCCACAGTAGAAATTTTGGTGAGGAAATGGCCCAGGGTTTAAAAAAAACCAAACATACTCCTTATACAGTTGGCATGTCATTACACGAAGCATCAGATCAGAAATCAAGTAATATTTGTTTTGGAAAAAGATGAGTGTTGGAGGATATACCATGGTGTGTTCATGATTGTGCCATTCATAATCAGAATGGTGCTGAATGCAGCTGACTGAGCTGTCATCTGTGAAGTAAAATAATATCTGTTTTTCACATGACTCACAGAAATCCTTTGATGCTTAATTAAGGCATAATACAACTCATAGGAGTCACCTTACAGATAAAATCATGGGGCTGACAGTGGAACTGGAGTTCCTATTGGAAGCAGCACGCAGATGATATCCTTGCCTGTGCCTGGATCTGCCGAGGATGGGTGAGGTGCTGGCAAACGGGGGCGGCAACTCTTGCGAAAGAGGGGTGAGAGGCTGCCCTTGCACAGTGAGGATGAAGAGGGGAACTGCAGGTGGCTGTGGCTGGATGAAGGCCTGTGGAGCAGAGAGAGGCGGTGAGGAGAGGGAAGTTGTGTGAGACGGCAGTGACTTCCTGAGAAGGAGGCTTGGGGACATCTGTAATGACAAAATCCCAGGGAGAAATCAGACCTTGATGACAGGCCCAGCTGTGGAGGTGGTTAGAGGAACAGGGTCTTTGCAGCTCTGGTAAAGGCTTCAGTGGAAAACAATAACATTAAGCAGAAGCAAAATGTTGACAGATGAAAGGCAAGTAAGCGTAGTATGTGATAAGTGTTGGCTGTTGTTCCAAGCAGGGGAGGAGATCAGGCCAGCTTGTTTTGGTAGACATTGAGAGGAGAGAGAGCCTACACGGGATGGAGAACTGAGACCAGAACTCAGTGTTTCCTGCAAGCTGGGATCCTGTGAAAAAGATCAACGATCTGCAAGAATTGAATAACTGTGGGACTGTTAAGAGTCTAAACAGCAGAGAACCTTGCGCATAGCTGTCATAACCTCTGGAGTAGGACTTCTGTTTTCGTAAGTGCGTTGTCAGAGCCTCATGTGCTTAGGCTGCTGAAGAAGTGCAATTAATTTAATAATATGGGGATTCCATTGAGGGTGGGAGAATGGTTGCTTCTAGATCAGGCCTTCAGTGGATATAAATTAGCATAGTTAGTTTGATATCTGATGCTACTTATCACAGTTCAGAATTGCACATGCATAAGCAATACTCATACAGATTTTATTGTACCTCTTAGCTATGAGAAAGTGCTTGATAAGAAAGTTGTCCTGAATATTATGAAAACTGTACTCAAAGACAGACCAACGACATGCTTTTATAAGAGACTGCTATTAAATGCCATAAAAATTGTAGTTTGTATTTTGCTGAACATCTTCAGCAATTTGCTGTATCTGTTCCGTAAAAGCCGGTTGGATTACTAGCAAATGCATAATAAAAATTGTTCATATTTTAATATGTCTTTTTGTACTCTCTTCTAATATTTAAACTCATTCCTTCCTAATCTTGCATTCAATTCTTTTCCATGTGCATTATGGGAGGGTCAGTTGTCTGCTGTTATTACATTATCTACTCATCCCCACGCACCACATTTCCAGTGTTTCCAAATCTCATAATTCAGTCAAAAATACTGAATTTCAGCTTTCTGTAAACTCAGCTGTTGGAAGTATATGACCACGTGAACAATTTAATAATTATTCAGAAGCAATAGCATTTTAGCCTTCATCACCACAAGGAATACTGGAGGATGTGAGGCCAGAAGGCAGAAGATGCAAAATAACTCTGTGTGTGTCACACTGGAGAATCTCAAGATTTGGGGAAACCCAAGTGATGATGCAAGAGTTAAAAAACCCCTTGCTTCGCGCTCCTCCCTTCATTATGTGCTATGTTTTCTTTTTGTACTTAACCAATGAAGCACACATGAATTTTCCAGGCTTCAAAACAGTGTTTGAACTGTAGAGATCAGACTGCTGGGTCTGGAGGTCTTCTCTCAAATTTCCACTATTGAGAAACTGGTGACTGCTTTCCTTCAGCCTGTTTATCGCAAAGCCTGATGCCATGCCCTGATCACCTGCTCAGTAAGCCAGCTCTGTCAGTCCCAAAGCCCTTTCTGGGACTTCGTATCTTCCCAGATAAGGTTTCACTTCTGGACAAAGCTTTTGTTGCTCACCGTGAAAGTTCCTTTTCAAATGTTGCCCTAGGCTTTCCTCCTTTTATATGACTGTCTCTGGATTTCAGCTGGTGAAAACTTTTTCACGGAAAAAAAAAAAGTTCTGATGTACTTGTACAAGGAACAGTCCTTGTACCAAGAGTGTGTTTTCTTCTAAACCCCTTATTTTCCAATCAGCTTTAGTTTGAATTTTTATGTGGTTTTATCTCTTCTTTTTTGTATTTATTCAATTGCATCTGAAGGAAAAGAGCATGCAGTAAAATTCCTAAATACAATTTAAATATAGCTCATTTCAATCCGGTTGGGTTTTCCATCTCCATTCATCAACAGCTTAAGCCAAAAATATCTCAGATTATTTTGCCTTGTTTCCTGTAATTAAAAAAAAATTAAATCTATTAAAATCTCTTTTCAGAAAGGTGTAAGCAGTTCACTTTGGAAGGCATCATTTGAGCAGAATTAAGAAACAGTGACTGGTGTGTGGCTCTAAATTGAGTGAGTATATCTGAAAGAAAGAATTACTTTTGGCAATAGCCAATATTTGGTTGTGTTTTGTTCCCTTAAGCCAGTACTGAGAAGCAGAAAGTGCTGTTGTCTTTACTGCCGGTGCATCAGCCTGGTGGCAGCCAGGCTGGACCTTATTTACGTAGCTTTGTCCTTTCAGTCTCTTATGACAAGCAGTGATAAAACTAAAGTCTGGATTCTTTGGCCACCAGTAGGTGTAACCTATGTGATTACACACAATACAAGGGATTTATACTATGACATTGTTCTCGCAGGAGAAACATAAATCCCTTTTGCCAGCTCCCCTCCACCCCCTTCTAGTGTTACGTTTTAAAGCAGCAGACATTTTTCCTTTGGATTTTTCACCCAGCCTAAATATTTCAGAGAGAGCATCAGACCTATATTTATCAAGTTATACAACACTTTTGTTTTTCTGTGTAGCTGGCTGCTTGCAGTGTTTCCACAGCATCCCCTCACTCAAGACACCATTAATAGACCACTGCTTACGAACACCCAGATGAGACGTGGGAGACTTGTTTTTGCATCAGTTTTTTGAGACGTACTTTACCATCGCATTTTAGTTGTGTCACGTTACTGACAGATCGAAGCACCGTTAATACACTTCAGTCCAGAAAGGCCCCATCCCTACTCTCAAAAGTTACAAGGACTAATTTTATTTTCTCTCTTTCACTCACCAGCAGTGAGAGATTACCCTGGGCTGTTTCAGTCTTTTGCAGGGAGGCGGAAAGGAGGTGGTGAGGCCTCAGTGCCCAGTGCTTTGATCGTTCCTTCTCAAAGGGAAGAGCTGTTCTGTTGCACAAGACAGGAGTTTCGCACTGCTCTTCCTGTGGCACCGAGCGTGTGATAAGTGCAGGGCCGAAGCGCTGAGCGATGGTGCTTAGTCATTCAGCTTTCTGCACATGGCTGTGACAGCAACCATTTGGAAATCAAAAGATTTCTTGGAAGTGGGCTGATCGTGTCAGGAAGGCACGTGGGGGCTGATCCGGGAGTCTCGGCTTGCATTAGCTCATCTGCTGTACTGCTACCAAGCACTCTGCCAGCCGTGCTTTGCAAGAAGCAAACAGTGAGGAGGATCCAGCTTAAATTAAACCCTTGGAAGCTGCACGAGTGGTGAGAACCATGGAGGCAGGGAGAAACAGCTGCAACTATCACAGCAGCATCTTCTGCAGACCAGGGGGGTGGGCAGGAGAGGCCGTTTCTGTCTCACAGAAGGAGCTCTGGGAAGGCTTGCACTCCCTGTTTGTTATTTGACAGCTCCACTTAACACTACTGCTGGCTCCTAGAACAGTGTTTGACCCAAAAGTGATTTCTTAAACCTGAAGTGGAGTTTTCTGTTGATGCAGTTGACTGATTTCAGCGCCCTGAAGAATTTGGCCCCTGATTACTAATCAATTAACAGCCATGAATCAGGTGGCAATTAAATCACTGTAAAATATGAGACCCACTTAGGAACAATTCCAAGACTCTTAGAAATAATGGCTCTTGCAAATATCCTACCCATTGCCTCTTTTTTAAGATAAACATAATCGTTGAATATACCAAGTTGTTTTTCTTTAGAAACAGTGAAAATCAGAACTCTGAGCACTCTTAATCAGTGTTCAAACTCTGATTTTTTTAATCTTCCTAAATTCTAAGCCTGAGTGGCTTTCTGTGGAGGTGAGTTTATAGTTCAGTCACATATCATATAAAAGAGTGCTTTCTTTGATCAATTTTTAGCTTTCCACCTTTGAAACACTCTCTATTCATTTCTTCTGAGACAGTGAAATCAACTCCTAAGTTCTAGCACTTCTTAGCATATTTCTACGTTAAAAAAATTAATTCATCTCATCCTCATTCTTATGGAACCCATGCTCCTCAGTCTATTTCCATTTAGTGAATTTTCCATGCCCCCCAAATTGTTTTTGCTGTACTTTGAACTCTCCCTTAGTTCTGCTTTATCCTTTAGAAACAAAGACAGAAGGAATACATATAGTTTTCTAGTTGAGATTGCATGGCTTTTACCTATAGTGTAGTCTTAGAAGAGCTAAGGAGGCACCACATATGAAACCTTTGGGATGCCATCACGGCCAGTTGTTGCATCCACAGCATTGTGGGAAACTTCTCCTGTAAAACATCTTGGATGGCGATAAGCACTTTAAACTTGCATTAATAGTAGTAGGATTTGAAAATGCTCAGCACCTCTTAGGCATCCTATCCGGAAAGAGAGGATTATATTTTTGACTGCAGTCACAAAGCTTAAGACTTTTCTACCTATGTTTCTCTAAAGCAAAATTGGGATATTTCCTTTGTAACACATTAACAGGAAGTATTTCTCTGAATCTGTCATTGTGTCTTCCAGCCTGGTGCATATAACTCCTTTTTTAAACAGGCCTCTTGATCCATGTGTTTCCCTCACAAACCAAGTGAATCACCCCTGTACTAACAATTTATCTTATTTCTCAATCCATCTTTTGTAGACAGACCACACTTTGGGCAAAGTCTGGATCCTTTCGCACGTACTAAGGGTTCCTGCTAGCAGCCAGACTGCCATCATCTCCATCACCTCAAAAAACATGCACTCGCCTTCCAGTTTAGGTCATTCACCAGGGACATAGGAGTTCTGGATTTAAATACATGGCCGGTGTGACTCAGAACAGAGAAGTGGCTATAGGATTTCAAGTCAGTGCCCTGCCAGGTATTTTGAGCCTGTCATTCTTTTCTGTTGGAGTTTTATCACTTTTAGTATCAGAACAGCTGCTGCTTGGAAGAGCCTCTAAAGTACTAAAATTCATGAAGCAGTGGTCTAGGCAGTCAGGCTCTAACCACATTTGTCCAGCTTTGCCAGTTTTGTGCAGTGGCTGTTCAATAAGAGAGGCAGATCAAAGATATCCCCAAACCTGACATTTAGGGAATTCTTCTTTAATACGCAGGGCACGGCTCACGTCGCAGAAGAGACTGCAAGTCCATCTACACAGCCTAAATGTTGTCTGAGGTCTCTGCCCTTTACATTGTCCTGATTTGGCATGTGACCTAAGCAGGAGATTGAGTCTTACTAGCAATGGGTCTGTAAACTCTCCTCTGAGCTTTTGGCTTGAGCTGAGATCCCACACACTTCATTAATGGTGGACAGTGAACTGCATCAGGAGGGTTTCTTTTCAGAAATCAAGGCACCCACTGGGTCCAGTGTCAGGGGGAGGTGTCAGCAGCACCCATCTGAAGGATTTAGGTGAGGAAAGGCACAGTGAAGAGCCTAACTGCTTCTGAAGATCCGAAAAAGATGAATCTGTCAATTTTTGCTCTAAATGGGAAGCTGAACTTTAATTCATGGCTTAACCAAAGGGCAGCATATGGCAGCACTACAGCTGTTTGAAATCCGCTTGCACTTCACACTGGCACTTTGACAAAGGCTATTGTGTTACAAGTACTGTATGACACAGTAAATCTAGGTCCATATTCAGCTCTGGCATATGCAGGCATAATTCCCGCTGACTTTGTACACGTCTGCACCAAAAAATGTACGGAAGTGCATAGGACTGAAATAAACACACGCTGCTTGTAAGCAATCCTTCTGGCAGACTGAGAAATATTTGATGCAGTTAGATCCCTGTAGCAGGAAGTGTGAATGCTATAGTGCGTAAATGGAGGAAAGATTAGGAAATCCAGGAGGTCTAGGAGATGCCTGATGATTTTAAAGACAAAACTTGAATTTCAGTATTGGAGCAGCAGGCATGCTGGCTGGTTGTTACAAGGGGAAAGGGGCTCCCCCCGACAAGATCCCTTTGCCTCTTTCATGCTTTGTTTCTCATCTCTCTGCCAGTTTCTGCAAGGAAAGAAGGAACTCAGAGGGGTTGTTTTCCAAAGTGAGAGCCTACAGGAGGCTTACAAAGAGCATTAGACAAATATATCAGAGAAGAGATCATGTTGCAGAGGAGCTGTGACTGCCAACGATGAGATCTTCAGTTTCTTAGTCACTTTAGGTCAGAAACCAGGTGTTACGTTGTTGATCCCACGGCTGCTTGCCATCCCCTGCCTCCTCCTGTAATGAACAGTCTCAGCCGTGCAGCTTTTGCAGCTCCAGATGTTTAAAATACACTTTTGGAGTACTTGAACAATAAAGTGCTCTTTTCAAAGTGCTGCTTTCTACGTTCAGCAGCTGAGCCAGTGCTGACTCCTGTACACTGATTTTTAGATGGCATTTTAAAAGCTTTAACAAGTCTGGACACATATTTTCTTTACTTAACCCCTGCAGCACTGTGGTTTTAGATCCCTCAAGGTTCATATAACTACAGAGGGCTTAAAACTGAAACAGTGGAAAATAAAAAATAAGAAGCCAACAACTTTATTTTTCTCAGTAAGAGCAAAGGCAGAAAGGTAGACTGCTGTAAACACATCTTATGAATTCAACTTACTTGTGCATTTTCCACCACTAAGAGCCAGAATGAGCTGGTTTATACCAAATGATCAGGCAGCAGGGACAATTTTGCAAAGTGTACAATAACAAGAAAATGCCATCCCACTGGAGCATTTAGGGGACTCTATTTTATAACAGTAATAACCCCAAATTTATTAAACCAAATGATATTACAAACAGTTAGAAAAACATAGCAAGAGAAAAACATTGTTAAATGTTCAATAAATAAAATCTATCTTCATGTTAAAGACGTACTTTATCCTAAAAGAGGCAGAGCTGGTGCTGGCATCAAAGACAAGGATGTCAGCAGGAAGTGCCGAGGAAACAGCTGAGGCCTTGCACTTCAAAAAGCTCAGCTCTGGGTGAGAGATGTTCCCACCAACAGTCAAGATTCACAGATGACATTTTCAGCTGTCTTCTGTATTTTGCATCCAGGCAATCGTACAATGTATCCTATGCCATATGTCTTTTCCATGGGCTTCAGTTGCTTAGGTGTCTGCAACGGCTTTTAGTTCTCCCCTACAAGATGGAAAAGAAGTGTGTGAAAGCTTCCCTGGTTTGTCTTGTTATTTTAGAATTAGTTCCAGGAGATTTGGAGAGATTCCTATCTCTTTTCCATTAGCAGAGACGACAATTTTTAGATGCTTAATGCAGTGTTAACTGTTTTCTTCAACAAGGACATAACCAACCTATCAGATCCTTGACAAATGATTGATTTAACCTAAAAATCTCTATTTATAACTAATGCAAAAGAAAAATATTAAGGATGAGTAAACTAATTAATGAGCAGTGTATTCCCCATGGCAACACAAATAAAATTACTGATAGGTCAACAGAGAATTCAGCATTGTTCCATATGCTTCTTTTAGTGGTGTTCAAATACTACAGGTGTAAACTTTGGGTCACATTATTGTTTCATATTTAAGTGGGTCATTAAAGGAAGCTGTCACCTATTGAACTAATTGATTTTTTTAGTTCCTTCCTGCTGCTGTGAAAAGGAATAGTAAACTTCTTATCTTGCTAATACATATGGAGTTCTTAGCAAACTCCTGCTTTTAGAAAAACTCTGTATCCCTATAAGTGAGGCTGAATTTCCCCTAAAATCAGAGCCACCATTTTAAACATTTATAATCCGAAAGAGAGAAAGAGTGTCTTTAATGCCCTTCATCCATTTATTTGCTAAGGTGGGGCAGGAAACCTCAGTCTGAAGGGGTGTGGGAGGGAAAAGCAGCCTTAGGCACAGCTGATGTAGGTCTCCATGCCCTAGATGAAGAAAGAGTTGTAGGTATGGCAATACTCAACACTAAATTTTAGGTGTCTGACTTCTGTAGTATAATCCAGAGACCCAAATGTGGTCTGTGAATTCCCCATCTAGTGCCTGGGGAGAAGAACTAGGTAAATCATAATCTACCGAACTAAATTCAGCTGCCGTGTACAGGTTCTGAAGTCAGTGGGGTTAAATTGAAAATAAAATTAAATGGAGAACACTTGGGCTGTGGTTTACTTGAAAGAAAAGGAAAAAAATAGTAAAAGAGTGTATTTCTTTAAATTTTCTGCTGACAGACCAGAGATAATTAGCCTACAGCTGCAGACTGGGGAGAACTGCTCTTTTTTCTGCCTTGAAGCAGCAGGTGAAAGCCTAGAGAGAGAAGCTGGGTGCCATTGACTTAATTTAGTTGCTTGAATTGAAGGCAGCATATAACACCGCAGAGAAACAGGGAAATGGCAAATCTTCAAGACTGGGATTTCTAAAGAGTGGCAGTTAATAAACTGAGATGAGAATGTGACTAGGGAGAAGAAAAGATTAAAAATATGTACTTATGACACCCCTGTAGTATCTTAGATGCCTTAGAGACAGATCAGCTAGACACAAGCCCTGTCTCAGAAGTATTGCAGTCTGATGAGAAACATGATGTAGTAATAGAGAATTGTAAACAATAGGAGATGGAGGAGAGTGATCAAAACCTTCATGCAGTTATATACTGCTGCACACATACCTTATGTAAAAAACCTTTCCCCAGTTGTCCGGTGCACTCCCACACATTGCTCTACACCCTACCAAGACCTGCTGTTCTGCCGACACTCCTTGTGAAATCCAGATACTCACTTCTGTTGTGAGCCAAAAATGCAGTCGTGCATCCTTTACAACACTTCTTGTACTGTGAGAACCCCTGTTTTAGAAATTTGTTAACATGAAGATTATTTGGTGTTTTTAAAGGGGAAATTATTTGTCTTTCTTAATAGGCAATAGTTTAGGGACAGGAAAAGGCAATAATAATAATAAATTAACATAATTATTTACCCACATAATTTCTTATTATACGTGTTCTGTTGGGCATTTGTTTGAAGAGGCTTTTTATCTGTATGAGGTTATAAAATTTATAGAGATAAAATTGCTCCATCTTCTTTCAGGAATGATCTTCAAAGCAGCACAATCACTATGTGCTGACATTTTAATAACATCAATGGGAGGACTTGTGGAATAAGTTTAAATAAGTGTGGCAAAGTAAGGCACAAAATTGAAATGTATTGAAATGAATGGGTAGAAGTTGTCTTTCCGTTGCTTTCATTTGAAGATGAGAGAGAGCAGTGTCAAAAGACTACTATGCTGCTTTGTGAATCAGGAGATAAAGTTTCTATTAACAATACTGGCTGCTGGCACTCACCGGTCCCTCCTTCTTCCTATGTGCCATGCACACACAAGGTCAGGTCTGATGAGATGAAAGGAAACCCTGGTTTAACACCTCAGTAGTACAGTCAAACATGAGTACAGCTGTGATGTAATGACTCTGCAGGTATAACTCCACAGAAGCAACATAGATCTGCCCATACTTAGATCAGGTATCATGTGGTGTGAATGCTTGGAGCCATTGTCCAGAAACAATAAAGCTGCATTTGAACAGCTTTTACCCAAGGTTTATATGCTAGAATTCTAATATTTCTAGTTATGAGAGGGCTCACTAGGTAGGGCACGGGTCCAGGTGAAAAAGAAGCCACAGTACCGCGTGGCCTGAGCTGGCTCCCTGTGCTCACACACCACTGCACCTGAGCAAATAACCCCTCCCAGAGCAGCAGGTGCCCAGAATAGATGGAGAGACAGTACCACACAAGAACCTGGTCAGATCAGGAAACAAGCAGTTATTACTCACAGGGGTGGTTGTTTTTTTTGTTTGTTTGTTTTATTTTGTTTTGTTTGGTTTTCCATTTTTATTCTCTCGTTATGCCAGAGTATGAAGAAGTTGTTTCCGAGATGCAATAGTGAAGCATGCACATCCTCCAGTGCAGTATATGCCTGAGTTATTACAGAATGTTGTTGGGGTTTTTTAAAGCCTGCTCTAGCAGCTGTTATGTTTGATATACCGTCACATCAGCAAATTTATATGCTTTTGATTAAACTTTTTGTTTTAGAATGACACCTCATATTAACACATAAAAGCAGAGCCAAGTAGAATAGCAAACAGAAGGAGGAAGAATGCTGGAGGAAAAAACCTGCAAATCTTGGATAGATGCTTAGAGATTTTGTGCAAAAACCTGTGAAGATTTCTTCTGTCACTGAGAAAAAAGATTGTTTCAGAGGTTTATAAGAGGTGTTAACAACTGCATACTAGGCATTATTTTCCTCTTGTTAAGAAACATAAATCATTATTGTACCAAGACTTTTCAAAGACTGTACTAAGTGGCAAGTGCCAGCTTTTTGTTTATTTATTTACTTTTATAAATTAGTGATATATTGGATGCAAAATCATTTGAAGGGTTGCGTATTTATCTAGTAAGCATAAATCTCAAGGTCTGTGTTAGATCTCTGTCAGCACAGGGAAATTCAGCCATGCCCGCACACCTGCATGAAGTGGGTGTTTTTGTTCCTTGGATCGTGTGGATTATCTCCACTGTAAACTATGCATTAATAAAATGCAGAGCAGGCACTTACCATACTCCCTTTTGGAATTAAGAAATAAAAGGCAACTTGCATACTTGGCTGCCTTTGAGAAAACTTCTAGAAAACAAAAAGTTCAGAAGTAAAGTGCCAGGAGTATAATGACTAATAAAATAAGGAAAAACACTGTGCCATTTTAACTTGGAAATTTCAATGCAAACTAGCTAAGGGAGATGTCCGTGTTCAAAGTGCCCTTTTAGTGGTCATGTGAAAAACAAAAACCACAACAAAATCACCAAACCTAGAGATCCTCTTTTGCAGTGAATTCATATATAAAACATCACTTTTAATTAATCTCAGACTTGAAAATTTTTATTTATATGTAATAAGAAATACCATTATAATCACTTTACTTTTTTCCACCAGTTCTGTCCTCAGGAAAGGCAGCAGCATGCAGAAAAATGCTCATGCCTGACAACTATTTCATCATCAGTTATCATAGTGTAGTGCTGCAGCAAGGAACAGTTTCATCGGGGGGTTAGGAGTTTGAGGAGCTGGGAGTGCAGAGGGGAGGTATCCCCAGATAAGGATAGGCAGGGAGACTGGGATGTGGGATGGGGTGCTTTGGTAAGTGAGGGCAATGTTGTACAGATCCAACAGGACAAATGCAGAGGGGAACGCTGGCAGGCAGGGAGCAATGCTCTGCAGAAATACACCTCGTGTCTTCTTAGTTCCTTACTCCCTGTACAGGAAGCTTGAAATCAGTGTGCCTGTTCACAGGGTGCAGCACGAAGATACTAAACCCTGGTGTCAGCTAATCAGAAATATCCTGAAGCTTTTGACCCCCAAGATCTGGGGCACTGGGAAGGTGCAAGGTAGTCCTACTCTATTCGTTGTTTGTTTCCTTACTCATTTTGTAGTAGCATATATACCTGGTATAAACCAGATCAATGTTTCTTTTTATTTTTTGTTATTCTGTTATATTTTTTATTATTCTATTATATTTTTGTTATTATATTTTCCAAAAGTTTTTTTTCATTTTGGTTCCAAAAATGTCACAGTAGTATATATTAACGCCACCTTGTTTGAAGCAAACACACATACGTCACCGCAAGACTAACCATGTGATTCAAAAGCCCTTCAGTGCTTTGTGGCTGTAGGCTTACATTACCTTGCTCTTTTTTATTAAAAAAAATCTTTCCATATATTTCAGTTTGTGTTTGCATGTTGGTCAGAATATATACCATCTCTTCTCACGTGTTTGGTGTGTTTGGCTGTTCAGTGTCATCTGATTTAGCTTATTGAGTGCTGGTGCCAGTTTACCACGGGCCAACTTTGCAAGGCAAAGTGCTGATTGAAAGAAGCCACCATTGCCTGGGGCTATCAGTTTTGTGGCTGGGACAGCTGATTTTACTGACAATATTATCAGCTGATGTTTCCAATCCAGATGATGAAAATGGGAAGATTTGAACTGGGTCATCATTCTGATACAATTAAAATGAAAATGTTTGTTGACTTGCCATGGTTTAGTAATCTGCCAGTGGCCACTGCAACTTTTAGCACAGAGCATCTGGGTTAGATTCGATTCAGATAATCACAAATCAGCTTAAACACTACAATTGTAATCTTTATCTCCTTTTGTAATGGAGCTCATTTAGGCACATGGGTTCATTGACACCAGGCTCTTGTGCAAGAACTTAGAAAGGCAGAAAAGGTTCCTGGATTACTTCATAATTGTGAAGGCCTTGTTCAGCTTTTAAAAGAACAGTTTACAAAAGCTCCTCAAAGTGAAAGCCTGGAGGTATCCTAACCCCACACAGCGAAGGTGCCAGTCAGTCACTGGGGTGGGTCACAGAGGTTACCAGAGATAAAGGAATTTTGGAAACCCTGCATAGAAGCTGCATGACTCAACACACTGAGATGGGAATGCACTCACTCCACTGAGCAATTTAATGTCCTGGACTAATGAAATGATAAGTCTGTTTCACACAGTGGGCCTGTCAAAAAATGATAATAATGACCATGGGGTTCCTTTCTGGAAAGTTTTACTTGGAAGATTTAAAATCTTTAATTTTTTCTGATGCAAAGTCATAATTAAATCCAATCAGCTCCTGTGGCATGTGGTGAAATCAAGTTAAAGACTAACGTTCAGAAATACTGATTCAGCCTTTTTTATCCATTGCACATGGCTGAAATAGTTAACTACAGTTATCCCCGTGCAGAGTTATGGTTTGCTGGAGAGGAAAAGACAGCTTGATTCAGGAAGAGTGTACTTAATTTTACCTCAGCTTATGTTTCATTTATTTATTGTTTTAACCTCAAATTAGATGGAAATTAGAACCCTCAAATTAGACCTTATCATTTACTTGTGGGTCTACTGAGCCTCACCTAAAAATAGTGTGTACACATGTATGTGCCACAGTATGTGGTTCTATGTCCACGCTCCCGTAGTCTTCATATGCTTGTATTTAATTAAAAGTCATTAAATTAATACTTGGGGAAAAAAGGAGGACAATATATCACAACTGCTCCTTTTCAGAACATTAGCCATTTATAAGAAGTATACAGAATATTTAAAAAAGAAGTAAAAACAGGTAGCTTGTTATAATTTTTTCATGTTATGCGTTCACACTCTGCAGAAGGTCTCCACATTTAGTCTATGATAGGTTGCAACACTTTTTTTTTCTGGTTAGAGCTCATTTTTACAAGCTTTGATCAGGTACAGCAGGATGGAGGATGACTCTGGTTCTATCTAATGAACACTACTACAATTACACCCTCAAAATATTGTTTTAAGTTTAAGCAATATGATGGAGCCTCTATAAACATGAATAAAGGTTTTTATTATCACTGCTGATAGCATGTAAACTTTAGAGAATTAATTACCTCAGGTTTTCCTTGCGTCACACAGCGAGTTTTGCTTGGGTCAACCACAAATTTAGGGTAAGCTTGTCGCTAGCACAGCAAATACATGAGTATCAACTATTTCATATTCAGCAGTAGCTGGGCTTTATTATATTCAGTAATATCCAACACACAATGACTTGGAATGAAGCCATTTCTAGACTACAGCTTTGAAGCTAGTTTCAGAAATCACGCATAATAGGGGAATGAAATATGGTTGCTATGCAGGAGAAATGTTTGGACAGTTATATTGTAATTGTACGCTGCATTTCCTGCAGTGAAATCCATTTTTGAGTACCTGTAAATATGAACGTAATGTTCCAAAATGTGCAGATTTTCTGTCAAGAGTTTCCAAAGAGTTTCCAAAGATTTAGAAACTGCTTTATATTCTACCTGGCTCTAGTCTCATGTCAGCGTATCTGATGTCACTGTAAAACAAAAGGAAGGTCATTCAAAAGCATATATATTACCTTGTTAAGTTAAATTGCATTTCCTACTGAAAGATTAAGTTTTAAAGAAAGCCCTCCACATTCCTGAATTTCATAAAAGAGTTTATAAACCACGTTACCTCTATCCTGACTTTTAAGGATAAAGTGTCTTTGTCCCTTGTCTTAGCAAATGAATTGTTTGATTACTTGATTATTTCTCTCTGTGTAAAACCCTTAACCTTTTACTTTGAAATACGCATTTCTAAGCGCAGTGCTAGCTTGTGGAAGGTCTGGTAACAGCTTGGAGGCCCAGATAAATATGAAAATTCATTTAAACTTTACTTCAAACCCACTTACTTGATACCGGCACCAGTCATGTGTAAAAGCTTGAAAACAAATGTACAACCTGCATTTGGATGTGTAGTTTGCGCTGTCAGGCTCAAAAAGACATGAAGTACTTGTGTGGTGTAAGCAGATAAATCCCTGCAGAAGTTGGCAGCACAGACAAGGTGTGAGATAGCAGCCTTGCAGCTTGAATACTAGGTCAATGAAGCCTTTTAAAGTTGGGTTTAGATATCTGCTATTAGATTTTTACTGCCTGCATTAAGTATTTGTTGTTTTGATAATCTATTTAGTTGGCTCATTCAACTCAACATTTTTAGTTTTCTTCAGCTATAGCCCTTGTTTTTTTGTGCTCTATATCACAGGGATACCATGTCAAACTATATTTTTCTAATCCTATTAGAGTAGTATCTGTTATTATATTAATTGGTGGAAAATAGTATTTAATAGTTATCCTATTATACAGTCTTTTCCTTTATCACTGGTTTGTTTTTTATCTCTAGAGCTCAGATTTTCCTCTGGCTTTAATTCAGTACGTTTGAAAATTCAGAGCCTCAACAAAGGCATGAATGGAAGAATGATATCCTCACTCCTTCTTGGCTAACACAAAGAAAGTGTAGTATATCTCTCCTTTGTTTCTAGGTAAGGATTTAGAATGGCTTTTAAAATATCTCAGATTACTTTTCTCACATTGTTTATCCAATATGACCAATCATAGAAGGCTCTCTGCCAATCCTCTTGTTTAACTTATCAGCTTGCTTGGTTCTGTGGAATCTTTCTCATACATTTTTTTCCCTTCACACAAAACTGGTGAAATTCATTCCTGGGTCTAAAGCCAGATCAAGGTTCATGTGATAAGTTATTGCTTAAATTTATAGCAATATTATGAGGGCTTAAATTCATTTTAAGGACCTGGCATAGTCTTCTGAACAGGTGTGAGTTTTAACTGTTAAGATAAAGTTCTCTTCAGCTGGAAAACTTGCAGCTTTGGCTGTACTTTCAAACAATTTAAACTTTCCGTCTCCTTTACTATAAATGCAATTTGCAGTGGGTGAAGCCCATGGTAATGTGATGCTTAAGCTTCATTTGTATGGAAGACAAACAGTGGCTGTTACAGTTTCAGAATGGTGTGGGGGACCAAATTATCTAGCAGTTTCAGGATGAGCGATACAATGAAAACATTTAGAAATTTTAGAAAAATCAACTGACACCCAGATGCTTGGTACTATCTACAGCTGAATTAACTGTTAAAAAGCACCTACCAAGACTTTATAACCTTTTATAACTTTATAACTACCAATGTTTATAATAATGATATGAAAAAAGAATGAGCTAATTTCACTGCTTACCTTCTTATTTTTGTAGATTCATAACTCCATATTAGATCCAGTTTAAATTAGATCAAGAAAATACTTTTCTCTTAAAAAAAGTTTGTTTCAGTTTTTACTTTAGAGAGGAAGGGAAAAGAGTAAGACAAAACAACTTGCATAAGTCTCATTTTTTTTTTACCTTCAACCAACAACCAACTTCTCTGTTGGACAAACAGTCTCATAACACATCAACATTTTCTGTTCTATATCTGAGTTTAAAATTCAGTAGGATTGATTCATGGATGATATGATTTTTTTTTTAATTCTATATAGAGGGCTCTTTGCATAATGACAAAGTCAGGATCTGTGCGGACCACCCTCTTTCCCCTGCAAAACAAGGCCCATCACATCTGTAAAGATCACACTGTTGTTTATTGTTGGAAGTTTCTAAGAGGTATAATAGAAAAAAAAGCCTTGGTGCGCCTTTCACATCTCATGTTTTGAGCAAACTTGTTCAATCCCACTCTGCAGTTTGTAGCTGGTGCAATGATACCACAGCAGTTGTGCTTTCTTCCTCGAAGCTTTGAGGGTTAGTCATGTTGGCTGCAAATACAGATGGACTAGGTCTTCTCATCAGGCCCCATGTGGAAAGGACTTCCACTAGAAGACATATTCCCTGGCTATGGCTTTGTGGAACAGGCCCTCCTCCATGATGTGTCTTCTACTTATTCCTCCTGAGTACCTCGCCTTTCACTTTTAGTGACACAAATCTGACATGAAGGTGTGCCATATGTCCTGGTGTCTTGATGGGAACTGTGTGTCACACTGTAGAGTGTTTACCTCATTGGGCTTGTCCTTTGTTGAGGTTGTGCAGTCCTACCCACCTACAAGAGTCCAACATCTGAGGGATAAATTTGGTACGGAGGGTACTTGCTAACAAAGGTAGTCTTTAGGAAATGCTTCCTAGCAGCAATGTGCCTGTGAAACAAAAGCAGCTACTAACTGAACACAGTTTTGTAGTAATAATAATAAAAACCCCAATGCAGTAAAAAAAATAAAATTCAGTTATAAGCAGCAACTGTTGCTGACTGAGACAAAAGAATAAAGATGAACTTTAATTAAAGGAAAAAATCACAGTGGTTTCTTTTCCATATTTTTTCTTCTTTGAAATGCCTTTCTCTTTTGCAGTCTTCCTTTCTATGCTTTCTTTTTGGCACTAGTGAAAAATATTCTAGCCTGGATTACTTTTTTTTTTTGGTCACTTATTTATTTTCAAGTGCTGTATTAAAACTTCTGATTCACCATCTATGATATCCAATACTTGATATATTAAAACTGTTACTGCATTCACTGTTTTTACCATGCTTCCTTTCTCTCTTAATATCTGTCTTCACAATTACTCAATCATTATCTTTTATATTATCCTGTTTCTCTTGTGCCTTATCTCTGTTTCACTCATCTTTTCCATCCCTGCAGCTGGCCTCCCTCTCCTGCCACCTCTTTGGAGTCTAAAACTAGGCATGTGTCATCAAAGAAATATCTCGTACGCATTGATTTTTTTTAAGTGCATCTGCTTGTCTCTTTAGTTCTGCTACTTGATCTTTCAATACCATGAATGATAACATTTGTAAATAGTCAGTTTTGCTTCACCATTTCATGCCTTCAAGAGCCAAAAAAAAGTTTTATTGCATGCCTGAAAATCTGTCACCATTTGAAAAATCCACAGTATATTAGACAAATGCTAATGATGATTTACTGTACCCACATTAAAAACTAACTTTAAGAAGAGGTTGTTCACCATGTCTATGGAAACTGGCAATTTCATATTCTAAGACTATCTCCACTGAAGTTAGAGCAATTTGCTCTATTGAGGAGGAGAAATTAACTCAGATGGCTGCCACTGAGTGGTAATGATGTCTGAGCTAACTAGGTTAAGTTAGTCCAGATAGCCCTGTGCTTCAGAGAACTCACTTTTGAGCAGCCATATCCTAGGAACAGTGAGATAATTAGGAAGCAGTCTCGGATAACTGATGGGAGAACTTCATTTTTTAAAGATATTGCTGTATATGCTAGAAAGTTGAGGTTTCTGAATTAGTGGTTTTTCTCAGCTCCATCCTCTAAAAATCAAGACTTTTAAACTCTGAATGGTTACGTGAAGTCAGAGCAATCAAAATCATACATCACTGTTAAACACAGTGGTAGTATAAGTATTCTAAAGGGCACATTTGGAATTATATTACCTCCTGATTAACAGTGGCTTTTCTGACTTCCTTTGTTGTGAGGATGACAAAAAAATTTCTGTCTTCTCGGATATTTTGCAAATCTCTTTGTGTAGCCAAACCTCAATAGTAACTTCATTTTCAGCTTCTGTTTGTGAGATCCTCTTCTGGTTATTGTGTTTGGGAGGTTGGGAAAAAATTATTTTCCTTTCCTTGCATCTCAGAAAGCTTAATGGGATGTCCAAGGAAGCCCTAGAGATATAAATCTCAATCTTCAGCACATCTTCATGTTGTCTCTTCCAGACCTCTATTGGATATCTGAAATAAAGATCAATGAACACTTAAAGTAAATGGAGATTGTTTTATCAGTCTGTACCATATTAATCAATGATGTTTCTTTAAGCTCTGTTTCACAGATATTAAACAACAGGTTTCTGGTGAGTGAGATGGGATTTTTATAAACAGCATATGGAGCTGACTGTGAACCAGATTAACTTTTTAGTTTTTTAAAAAAATAATTAACCTGACTCTGCCAATGTTAGATGAAGTTGGTCATCTCCATGAGATCGTTCTGGAACAAACAGTAGGATACTCTTCTGACTTTTTTTTTTTCTTCTTTTTCCTCACAGCAGGATTTTTTCCCCTTAAACATCACACTTATGGTCATATTTTTACCTTCATTAAAAATAAACAAAAAGAAAAAATAAAAGCTGTGGGGATGATCTGCTCAGGCTATTTTGAAAGCATGCAGTTGAGGGTTTTAATCTGTATCCTGCCATTAAAGGAACAGCAGAGATGAAAAGATGGGGAGTGCAACCATTGACCCTGTGGAGCCTGAAGAGGCGAGGGTAAATCCTGTGCCCTCTGCAGCACGGTGGAGAGGTTTCTCTTTGGTGAAGGTAAGACTTCAGTAGGAAATATCTGAAACCCTCTTCTCACAGTAGCTGTTGATCTTCGCTCCAAGGTGTTGCAGAGATGGAGAGGATGAGAAGGGTCAGCAGCACCAGCTCCTGTTGAAGCAATACCTCAGGCTACAGCTGGTGAGGGCTGCCATAGCCGCTGGGAGCTGCCCTTGTGTGAGACACAAACCAGCTCTTGCCGCCCCGAGAGCCACATGAAACAGGGAGCCATGGAGAACTCTTGATTTTTTGTAGTGAGGCAAGTGATGAAATGTTACAGGAGTTATGCAGATCTGTGTTATTTGAAGCACATATTTTTCAGTGCAAACTCCAACAGGCATAACTAGAACTCATCAAGGTTCAGCCACCTGAAACCATCAGAGAGGGGCTGCACAAATATAAGGAATAGAGGGGCTTGTATAGACTGTATATGTACACACTGTATATGTACATACAGTAAAGACATATGCTTCCTTATTCCTGTTTCAAGGTGCTATCCCTAAAGTGAAACCGTATAAATGCAGAACAAAGAAACTTGGAAGAACAAAAATCCGGTTGCTTCGAGCAGGAGCAGTGACTGTCTCTTCTGTTACACAAAAAAAAAAAAAAA
>VZTO01003691.1:3712-22862 GCA_013400615.1 Syrrhaptes paradoxus
CCCGTGCCGCCCCGGCGGGCCGCCGCGCCGCCGCCTCCCCCCTCTGGGCCGCAGTGGTGCAGCCCGGAGGTTAGCGGAAGCGGCCGCTCGGCGCTGCCATGTTGAGCCGCCGCCGCCGCCGCCGCTTTGTTGTCGGCTCCATGTAGCTGGGGCCCGGGGGAGGGAGGGGGGGGGACCGCACCGCCGGAGCCGCCGCCGCCGCCGCCCGCCGAGGCCCGGGACGCCCCCGCCATGGAGGCCAACTGGACCGCGTTCCTCTTTCAGGTGAGGCCCCGCGGCGGCCGGCGCTTGCCCGCGCCCCCCCCTCCTTCCCTCCCTCCCTCCCTCCCCTCAGCGGCCGCGGGCGGGCGGCCGCCCGCCGGGCTNTCTTTTCTCCAAAAAAACACGAAATCGCTTTTTATTTTTTTGTGTGTTTTTTTTTTTTTTTCTCCCCCCTTTCCACCAAAAAGAAAAACAAACAAACAAAAAAAAAAACCCCCCAACCTCAGCCTTCCACCCGGCTCTAACAAAAACCCCGATGGAACAAACACCGTGTCTGGGAGAATAAATTAATCCCTCTTTAAACAGCCTGACTCAGGGGCCGGGTGACGAGGGAGCTTGTTTTCTTTTAAAATAGGACGCGAGCGGGCCGGATTTCTGTAAAAACTGGCGAAATGCTAACGGTAACAGGGAGGAATAGGGACGGGAGAGCGTGCAACCCCTCCCTTTGCCAACTGAGTCACAATTTTCCCCCCTTCTGTCTGTAAAAGACTTGACTTAAAATCACCGCTGTTTATGTAATTCCAAAGAAAATCCAGTGTACCGAAAAAAAATTTCTTAAAAAAAAAANCGCTTTTCCCTCCTTTCCCTCCTCCGGCACTTTCTCCCCGCCCGCCGCTCCCGAGCCCATCGCGCACGGCGCTCCGCCGCCGCCCCGGGATGGTTTTCCTTTTATTTATNAGACTTGACTTAAAATCACCGCTGTTTATGTAATTCCAAAGAAAATCCAGTGTACCGAAAAAAAATTTCTTAAAAAAAAAAAAAATTCCTTCTCTAGCTTTGATGAGCCCAGCGCTTTCACCTCCGATCCTTTTCTGATTCCTCTTGCTCTTTTTGAGCTTGAAAACGTAAAACGTGTAATTGCAGCAGCAGCAAAAAAAAAAAAAAAAGCCCCACATCACCTTTCTCAAGGTAAAATAATCCTCTTTGCACGTTCCCGGTGGCGGTCACTCGCTTACTCACTGTCCTCCTCGGAATTAAACCCAAACCCACCCCGTGACACGAGTTTGAAAACCTGAGTTGAATGAATAAATCCGCCAAGAGCGAGCACCATTCCTTTAGAGAGGAAAAATTATTCCCTTGCAAGTACCGAGGGATGAGTCACTTGCCCGGGTGTTCTGCCTCCGAAAACACGCCGGGAATGTTCCGGGGAGCCGGTACTGGGAGCTGGGCGCGGGGTTTTCCGCCTTTTCGTGCTGGATGCGGGTGATGCCATTGAGTTTGGCTGAGGTCTGGTGAATTATTTCTCACTCTAGTGGGCAGTTGTGATTCGCACGTAGGAAACTTCACGCTAAGAAGTTAATCTCCTTAGTTTAGGGCCATCTCCCTCCGAGTCGCGGCTGGTTTATCGCCTTTCTGCCTCCCAGGCTCACAGATGAGAGTTTTCCAGGGGAAATTATTCGTAGGCTGGCAATATGGTGTTGCAGCAACCTCTGTTAAAAATGCCAAGTAATACTTTCAAGTACGTGTCCAGCTTCTTGCGGCTCGTCTTTTTATTTTTTTTTTTTTGAAGGGTTCTGCGTTTTGAAATAGCAATGTCACCCTTTTTTTAGGAGTGGGTTTTGCTGCTTTTAATTAAGGAGTCAGCAGTTCACTCTTCTAACGTACTTAGCTACGTGCGACTTGGAAGCATCTTCATAAAACCGTGACGTGGAAATTTTCCTTTTTTTTTTTTTTTTTTTGGCCGCAAATAATAAAGCTTTAAGACCTCCTAATAAATGCTGAATGTCATTTCTTGAGTCATTTTGTTAAAACCAACAATTCAGGGTGCAAGCATCCTGATGCTCCCCCCAGAAAGCACTGTTAAGATATTCCTGACCTGACTTTAGTTTTTATTCTTCCCATTCTCAACCAATGTCTTGTCAGCCGAGATCCAGCTGATTAGTTAAAACTAGAAACAAAAAGTGGATTTTCAAGCCCCTCCCGGGTATCGGTTAATAACAAATGCAAGTGACCGAGCATACACGCTCACTCCTCGTGGGGGGACTTGTGCCAAGTGTGTGTCTCAGCTGTGGCAGGATTTCTAAGGGACAGCATGATACGTGGTGTGTAAAGTTGGGATTTTTAGAAGAATGTTTTTAGAGGAGGTTGCAATGTCTTTCATTTCAGTCTTGCCAGCAGTGGGATATGTGACTGTAAATTGCTCTTTGCAAATAAAGTTGTTGGATTGTGTTTAGGTGGCGTTTTGATGAGTTGTATCTCTTTTTAAAGAAACAATTGTGATACTGAATAAGCAGTTCTTGTTTGGATCTTGTTAGTCCCTGAAATGCATATTTGGAAAACCACTTTTAGTATCTGCTCGGAAAGTGAAAGTTGTGTCTGTTAATGTGAGGAGGAATCATCCATCAGAGTGTTCAAGATATGACTCATGCTCATTTGTTGCTCTCACATTAAGGCTGGAGCGCAAAAAATATTTTAGCCTCTGGCATTGGAAGTTCACAGTGCTGCATCCTACCACTCCGGGTCACGAATTACAGGGTTTTTTGTTTACTGCCCCCCCAGGAAAGAAAAAAATCAGTGCTAGAACAAGGGTATTTTGCACGAGAGCCTGTCCCAGGCAATCAAAATATTGCAGAAATGTTGGCTTGACGTTAATGCGAAGTCAAGTAAAACGTGGTCTGTGCCTGAATAAAAATGGCTCGTGAGGAGCGTGCAGCAGGTGCTGCCTTCCCTTCTCCAACAGCGAGTTAAAAAAAAAAAAAAAGAAGAAGATACGGCCTGATCCTTTTTTGAAAGGCTGTAATGCAGGCAGCCCTTGGAAACTGAGGAATAGAGCTTGTTGCAGAGAGGGGTGGTTAGAAAGCCAGCGCTCTGGTACCGCTGGCTATCTGGGAACCAAGATAAGCAGACTTACATAAGCAGCGGCTTCGTAGCCCGTGGCCTGATGAATAAATATACATTGTTTTATGTCCACCGTCTCTGTCGGTTCTGTAGGAATAAGTGCATCATTACCTTGAAGTGCTGACGATTCTTTAAGGCTTAAAAATATCCATAAACTGCATAAGTTTGAACCCGGTCCAAGGGATTTGGGCTCTCTATTATCCGATCTGCTAGCTCTGCCTTTGAAACTGTATCTCTGGAGCTATCCTTAGGTGCTCTTCAGTGTCTTCTGATGCAGTTGAACAACATTGTTTCATGCTTATTTGAAGTTGGCTGTAAAACATTTCAGAATTTTTTAAAATTAAAATTGTATTTAAGTACATAACTTGCTTAACATTGTGCTTTCAGTGTGAATTGTGTGTGCTCTGTTCTTTTGATGCAAAGTAGATGTCTCAACGGCTTTTTAAAAACACAGAAAATAAATGGTTGAAAATCCACAGTTGTCACTGAAGTCAGGCAAAAGTTTAACGGAGAAGCTGGAGCCCGTGCCGTGCCCTGATTCAGCAGCGTAGCCTCCAGGAGAGTTCTGCGTTGGACTCTGCAGCAATCGCTTCTGCAAACCAGCCCCTTGGGCTGTTGTTTGAGGTGGCGGCTGTGGCGGGCGGTGTGGTAACGCTCAGCTCACCAGTTGCATCCCAGGCTTTGGCAGGGAAATGCAGATCAAAGCAGACGGGCTGGCCTGGCTCCTCACCATTCCTGCAAGTTTTGTCGCCCGTTATCACACTGAACCCGGGCCTTCTCCCGTGAACTGTTTTCCGGTCAGATAGTCTTGGAGTGTTAGGGAGCAGGTATTCGTACCCACGTGGGTTTGTGTTTGTATCCCCCGGTGGCTTTTATCCAAAGATCACTGGCATCGTGCTCCTGAAAGATGAGTGGCTGGAGCGATGCAGGGCTTGTGTGGAGCCCCCGCAGCCGAGGGAGAGCTGCACCCAGGTGGCTGTAGTCGAGAGGCAAAGCAGCTGGTGCTTGGATGCAACTAAGAAAAAGTCCCAAAGTGAGCTTCTAGAAATACTGACTTCTCCAAAGGATGCGATGAAACGGATTCACGTAGGAGGAGTGTTAGCCCGAGTGCGTTTCAGAAAGCTGTCCATCCTCAAGTAGACAAGTTGGGGGCTGCAAGCCAGCAACAGTGTTTTATTCGGCTCTCAGAGCCTCGAGTTGTGAAGTACGTGGTGTTTCGTGAAGGAAACTGTAGAGAAGAAGTTCTGGAGGGCTGCAGTGCTGGTCTAATGGGAATGCAAGTTTCCCCCAAGTCAGCTTCAGACCTGGCACGCTGCGTTAATAACGAGACTGATTTAAAACTGGTCTGATGAGACCGAGGCACATCTTGAATACAGATGCGCTTAAGCTGGCTTAAGGTGCTAGAGTGATTTATTTTAATGCTCCATTAGGCTGAATTGGTCTGTGTGGTTTCTAAACCACTTTAAATTTGTATCTGCTAGGGTTTGTCCCGGGCTGGCTGGCTGAGTTTTAATAACAGTGTTTTCTGCCTTAAAATAAACAGAGCCTGATCCAAGCACGGTGTAGAGCAGCCCGTGGCAGCGCAGGCTGCAGCTCGGCCGAGTGGTGATCGCTGCCGCGTGCTCCTGGGGGGTCCCCTCTGTCTTTTCCCTTCAGCTTCTCCCACTGATGCTGTAGTTCAGAGACAGTTGGTATTGGCTGTTTTGAAACAGCTTTCGGGTCTTCCCTCCCCAGCTGTGTTCCCCAGCATCCCTAACCAGTACTTATCGATTAGCTTCTCTTCCTGTCACAAAGTAGCTGCTGACAAAGTGAAAAAGAGCACGTCGCTATTCTTATTAGCTTCCAGCTGCAACGAGTGCGGTGGTCAGTGTATAAATGCGGCGGGAGCCTGCTAAATATAGAAATGTGGCTTTAGCTCTCGATTCAAGTTGCTTTGGTTTCAGTGCTAACGCACTGGTACGAACACGTTGTTTAAATAAGACGCTTTATCGCATCCCAGTCCTCTCTGCCTGCAGTTTGGTTCTCAGTGTGCACCAAGCTCGGCTTAGAGGTGGGGCGTTCTTTTGCAACTCCCATCAGTGCGTTCATACGCTCCAAAGATAGTCCCAAGGTGGCAGCTGATATGATCGCTAGCAAAACACGTTATCTGTTATGGAAAGATCAAATGCTGTGTTAGTAAAAGATCTGACAAGCACCTAGTTGTTTTCCATAAAAAGTGTTGCCCTCCGGAAACTTTATTGTTATGTGATTGTTCTGATGTGTGCCATCCTTCACTTACCGCAGGATCTGCACAGCCGGTGCATTTAAAGCGCGAGCGGTTTATCCTGTCCAAAATTATGTAACCTTTCCCAGTTGTTCCTTCAATGGCTTTCGGTCTAGAATGTGCTTTCCTGTAGTTTGTAAATGTTCTCACCGTGTCAGAGTGAGCACCCATCAATAGAATTTAAGTGTGAATGTTTGGTTTTAGGCACACGAAGCCTCACATCACCAACAGCAGGCAGCACAGAACAGTTTGTTGCCTCTCCTGAGCTCTGCTGTTGAGCCACCCGATCAGAAGCCGATTCTGCCCTTACCAATAACGCAGAAACCTCAGCCTGCACCAGAAACATTAAAGGATGCTATTGTTGGGATTAAAAAGGAAAAACCTAAAACCTCCTTTGTGTGCACTTACTGCAGCAAAGCTTTCAGGGACAGCTACCATTTGAGACGTCACGAGTCCTGCCACACAGGGATAAAGTTAGTGTCACGGCCAAAGAAAACTCCCACCACAATGGTGCCCCTTATCTCGACCATCGCTGGTGACAACAGCCGAAGTTCATTGGTTTCGACTATCGCAGGCATCCTCTCCACGGTCACGACGTCTTCCTCTGCCACCAACCCCAGCAGTAGTGCCGGCGCCACGGCTATGCCAGTGACTCAGACGGTGAAGAAGCCCAGCAAGCCCGTAAAGAAGAACCACGCTTGCGAGATGTGCGGAAAGGCCTTCAGGGATGTCTACCACCTCAACCGGCACAAGCTGTCCCACTCGGATGAAAAACCCTTTGAATGTCCCATTTGCAATCAGCGCTTCAAGAGGAAGGATCGCATGACCTACCACGTGAGGTCTCACGAGGGTGGCATCACGAAACCGTACACCTGTGGTGTTTGTGGAAAAGGCTTCTCGAGGTACCATGTAGAAAATCCCAGGCGAGCTCAAGTATTGGCTTTTCATAACCAAGAAGGGTTAAGCTATCATAGCCAGGGGCTAGGAGAACCAGACATCTTAGAAGATTGGTGAGGGGATAAAGAGCCTTGTTTACCTCCAGGGTGTGGGTCTCAATGATCTGAGCCAGACTGGCAGTGGCCAAGAGCACTCGCTCTTTTATGAGAGTATTTTGAAATGATTTCGCGACCTCCTCCAGGTCCTGTAGGCACGTGTCTGTGTCAGGGGTGGTGACCACGGACCCCTTCCCAGCCTTTGCAAAGGTCGGGGGCCGAACGGGGCACGGCAGGCTGACGGTCTCCTTGTCCCGCAGCGAGGTTGAGGGGTACCGACAGAGCATTGTGGGGGAGCTTGCATTGCTGCTGCCTGTATTTGTATCTGTGCTTGCAACAGAGAAAACTTCAACCTTTAGAGCTGTCGATCTGTCACCTTGACACCAGGTACGACCAAACGTACCATTTTCAGGTGTGTAGAAAGAACACGGTGAAGTTTTAAAGTGCGGGTTGGGTCTCAGCGTAACTATGTGTTACTCTAGCTGAAAGCCACTGCCTAGGGCCGGGGAGTGGATTTATTCTGGCTGCGCAGGGGGATGTGGGCTGCGAGGGGTCATCAGGGCAGTGTTCAGCACGCTAGCCAAGGTGTTGGTACTATGTATTTGTAACAGTATGCATTTCTTTTCTGTTCCTCTCTTTTTTTGCAGGCCTGATCATTTAAGCTGTCACGTTAAACATGTTCACTCAACAGAGAGACCCTTCAAATGCCAAGTAAGGGCTGAAATTATTTATTAAGAATAATACGTTATTTTATCGTTAGGATCTCAGGTGAATAGTCTTTCCAGAGCTGTATTTACTCCTGGATTTTTCTTTGGAAAGTAAGTTTAGGAATAAAGCTGCATCCACCTTGCAGCAGCGCTGTAGTTCTGATGTAGGTGTAGGGGCTGTTTAAAAGGATGCTGTGGCTACAGTTTGAGTAAGATGAGAGGCTTTTTGCTTCCTCGGAGAACACCACAGGTGTGCTGTTTTACAGGATGCTTAACCTAAGTAATAGGATTGTAACAGTGTCCTCAGCTCAGTGCTGATTACTGGAGTAATATGTGCAATGTGTTCCTCAGCATGTTTAGATGAAATGTGTTTCCCAGGATATCCGTTTCAAATGGATTGGAATAGTTGATTCTGGATCCAGTATTTATTTTGCTGGAAGGTGAGAGCAAGTTGTCCCAAGTTGATGACTGAGTGTAAGAGAAATAACTCGACTGCCCTTGAACAATGAACTGTTTTGCTTGGAATATCCATGCTTGTTCCAGCCCGTGTTCTAGTGACTCATCATATTAAATAAAAGTCTTGTGTTAAAAAGAATAGTGGTAGAAAAAGCTTTAATTTCCTCGTTCTGATTTGGATGGGAACAGAAGTAATTGAGCAACTTAAGATATCAGGTTTGGATTTGTGCAGTAAAATTGTTATCAAAACCCAGCTTTGCCTGTTCTAGCTCTGTTTTATAAGGTACCTCTCCTTTTGGTAGATAAGGCAACTCGCTGTTTTACGAAAGTTTACGTAGTGTGATTTTTGTCCTGATTGTCCCAGAAGCCAGCTTCCGTTTTCAGTCTCTGCTCAGTAGTTTGATTTTGGTTTCTCTATAAATACAGGTAAAACTTCCTGTTGTCAGTATCCTTAGGATACCGTTTGCACCCACAAGGTAGAATAGGCTTACGGCGGGCGTGTAATTCAGACTGTAATGATGCTGTCTGCGCTTCAAGTGTAACTGTTGTCCTTCATCTAGACGTGCACTGCTGCCTTTGCCACCAAAGACAGACTGCGGACACACATGGTGCGCCATGAAGGAAAGGTATCGTGTAATATCTGTGGTAAACTTCTGAGTGCAGCATATATCACCAGCCACTTAAAGACACACGGGCAGAGCCAAAGTATCAACTGTAATACCTGTAAACAAGGCATCAATAAAAGTAGGTGAACGTTTTAAAAACATTTCTAATAACAATGTGTTTGCAAAGGGAATTGCCTTTGATTACATTAAAATGCAAAACTACCCTTCAGGCTGGGTATTCACACCTATTAAAAATAGCTATTTGATAACAGGATCTTCTTCAGCTCAAGAAATTGGCATATGTGGAATTAGTTTGCTGCTAGACTGTGCTCTTATCCCTTAGGAGTGCCCTGCAGTTTGAGAGAATAACCCAGCTTTTGAAGAAGAGAGTTCCCAAGGTTTCTCATCTTCTAAGTTCAGTGCTACTTCCTGAACTGTACAGATCTACAAGTCAAACAGATAATTCTGGAGATTTTAGAATATTTAAGAACTGCTAAGATCTGCCAAGTTTCAGGTTTGAAGCCTGATCTAAAGCTCATCAAAATTAGGAGAAAGATTTCTCTGCTTTCTCTGATCTTTGACCCTGGGGCTCAGTGATTCCTCCCTCTGGCAGTAGCTGACAAGAAAAGCGTTAAATCCAGCCCTGATGTTTTGGGCACTAGTGGCACTGACTGGTGGTGTGCGGGAGTTCAAATGAGATGTTTATAATAGTTCCTTCTAGTCTTAAATTCTGAACCTTTGAGTGTCTAGTAAGCAAATGAAGACTTCACTCTCAGATCGTCCCTATTAAAATACCGGTAACTGCAGCTAAGCTGTAGCTAGCGATGTAAGCCAGGTTTTCAGAGGAATCAAGAGGGAGTGGTAAGGAATGTCTTTGGAAACTTTGTCCATAAAGCCTTTGAAACAGTATTAATTTACAACATCTTTTCAGTTCCTGTTACTCCTGGATAATTTGAAGGTACCGGGAATGTCTAAAATGCCTGATGGGTGAGCTTAATAGGAAAGATGGATGCAAAGTATTTTTCAAGGGATAGGGTTACAGCTCTGGCTCCCGGGCCAGTTCGGGGGTGCTAAGCCAGTTCACAAGGCATTTACTGCAGTTGTTAGAGGTGGAAATGATGAGGTATAATGTGGCCAGAGTAGTAACTGCAGATGTTCTTGACTTACATTTTGGTTTTTAGATCTGGGAAGAGTAGTTTTATAAAGCACAGAATTAATGATATGGTTTTAAACACCTCTGTGATTTTTGCTGGTGGAGTCCTGTGAGACTCCGCACACTCTTTATGGAAGAAGCCTTTGTCATCTCCCAGAAAACAAGAGTAACTTTTCAAGGTGAATTTGTGTTCTTACTTAATTGGCATAGCATGCATGAGTGAAGAGACCAGCAATCAGAAGCAGCAACAGCAGCAGCAACAACAGCAACAACAACAACAACAGCAGCAGCAACAGCAACAACAACAACAGCAACAACAGCAGCAGCAGCAACAGCAGCAGCAGCAGCAACACGTAACAAGTTGGCCTGGAAAGCAGGTAGAGACCCTGAGATTATGGGAAGAGGCCGTCAAAGCGAGGAAGAAAGGTAAAACACAACAACCCTTATGGTCTCGGGTTTATAAGATACGGGAGCTTACAGTTCTATAGGGAGTTTGAGATGTCAGGAAAGGATGTCTTCCAGGAAAGTGTCATTCTCGATGGTAGAAGTAATAGCTAAAAACTAGCAGGAGAATAACATGACCAAAATTACGCTGTCGTAAAGGAACTCCTCATTACTTACTTCCCTTTGGTCTCTGTGCTTGAACGTGTACGTAGCTGTCATCAATTATAAAGGGCTGTTTGTGTCTGCTCCAAGGCAAGAGTGTGTTTTTTTTTTAACTTGCATGTGGTTTTTAGCTGTGTTTATGCATATTTACCAGTTGTTAACTTGTGTGCATATATATATATGTATGTATATATACACACACATACAACACCCTCTGTCCTTGCATTATCCTCAGTTTGCATGTGGGTGCTTTCTGTGCTCCTTTCATCTTTTCTCTCCCAATTTATTCCATTCGCTTCATCATCACCTAACGGTCTTTGCAAAAAGTTTTCTGGAACTTGTAGAACTTACTCTTCTCTTTATTTTTTTTTTTTCATTACAAAATTAACCAACAAGTGATGGTGTTTTTCATTATTGCTAGCTCACAGCTTACATGTCCCCGTGCTCCTGTAGCTGAGGTTGAATAGCTTCCTATTGTTGGTCAGTGTGCCAGTTCTGTACAGAACAGAGTGCTGCAGTGTAGTGGTGTTAGACTGCTAGCTTATTCCTTTCAGTTTGATTTCTAATGTCCATCATGTGACTTGTGGATTACATGTTTTAGCAGAAATTCTCAGCGACCGCTTACTGTTTTTCACTAGCTGATTTTAGTAATAAGTGTTTTTGACTGACCTTATTTTTTTCTTTTCTCCTAAACTTCCTTTCAGTTTCTTCACTCTTTTTTTTCTTTTCTAGGTCTTGTTTGTGTGTTAGGCTGCTAGCTCCTTTCGCCTTGGTTGTTATTCCAATTGAATTGAATTTTGTGATCAGACAGTATAGAAACAGCTTATTTGTGTTAAAATGTAGTGATAACAGAAACATTAAATATCATCAGGCTGCTAAATGGATAAAGCAAATGGGTGTCAGATTTAGAAAATCTGAGATTTTTTTTTTTTCCCCTGCTTGTTCCTTCCCATGTCTTGCTCCCTCTTCCCTTCCTTTCCTACTGAGGTTTTTGAGTATGCTGTAACAGAAACAGGGGGTTTGGACAGAATGGTGGGAGAGGGAAGTGGGTGGGGAGAAGCGTGGTCAGACTGATGATAGTTTAGTGTAACTGGGGAAGGGACACAGGTAGGATGTGTCTTTGGGTATTGCTGTGCTGGGAAGGTGAAGCTAGACCAGTCAGTGCCATGCCGATGTGCTGCTCTGTCCGTGCTGGTTCTCCTGTGCTAGTGCCACCTCTTGCCTTGGCTTTACAACACTGTATGGGATTTTTTTTTTAGTCTAATACTATTTATTTTCACTTTTTTTTTTCACTCTTTCCCTTCCTTTCCACCCCTCCTAGATATGGACTTTGAAGAACCAACAGTAACCCTTGAATGGGGCTAATGTTGCTTTCAAAGTTAACTCTGTCTTGGTACATTTGTATTGCCCGAGTGGCAAGAGCGGACTCTTTGCTCCTGGCTTACCTCCTGAAACGTGGGTGTAGACTGAGCTTGGTGTCCTCCCCTACAAATGTGGAATAAGACACGACTTAGAAGTGCCGTGACGTTGATCTAGAATCTATTTTTGTTGGTTTCTCTAGCAGTCATCCCTTCCCTTTACCTGCGTCCACCGACCCGCTTCTCTTTTTGGAGCCTTCTAGTGTGGGTAGCCGGCAGGTGGTGCTGACGGATGCCTAGAGAGCCCTTCGCCCCCCCGGACCACCGTGCCCCCAGTGCCCAGCCCTGCCAGAGCCCACCGGCAGCAGGGCCGGGCACTGGCCTCCTGGGTCTTCCTTGTTCGGCACTAATTCCTGCTTACTGCAAAACAAAGTTAAAAAAAACCAAAACAAACCAAAAAGGGGAAACCAAACCCAAACAAACCAGCTTGGTGTGGAGCTGTAGCTTGTGTGAGAGCTGAGGAGATAGTGGGGGTTGGAAGATGTACTGGCGGGGTAGCCTTGAAAATTGTTAAGTATTGTGATCAGTGCAGCAATTTAGTAGCAATAATTAAGACTGAAATAAGCAGGTAAATATTGAAACGAGCTTTGCTTATCAGTCCCTAATAATGACTTTTTAAAACCTTCACAGAATGTCAGTTCACCTTTGAGAAGGCTATAGAGTACGTACCATTCGGTATGTACACTCTCTCCTCTATTTCTAATGTTCCTCTTGGGAGGATTTCTTTGATTGTACGATACTGTTGTTATGAACATCAAAACCCTCTTTATAAGACAACCTCGCTTGACTTCTCAGGAAAAACAATATTGAATTGAATGAACTGCATGAGAGTTTGTATTTCTTGTAGGCTATAGAATGTTAACAGTTTTAACTTACTAATAATTCCTAAAGAAAATTATGCCAGAATTTGTACCTGTTCTTGTTTGGTTTTTGTTCTTGTTTTTGTTTTTGTTTTTTTTTAAATCTTGTCCACGGGTTTTTTATGTGTTAAAAACTTTTTGTCTTTTTATGTCTCATTTTTAGAAGCTGCTAACTTGTGCCAAACCTCCACTGCTGCTACTACGCCTGTGACTCTTACTACTCCATTCAATATAACGTCCTCTGTGGCTTCTGGGACTATCACAAACCCAGTCACAGTGGCAGCTGCAATGAGCATGAGAAGTCCAGTAAATGTATCAAGTGCAGTTAATATATCCAGTCCGATGAACCTAGGGCATCCTGTAACTATAACAAGTCCATTATCCATGACATCTCCATTAACGCTCACCACACCAGTCAATTTACCCACCCCAGTAACCGCTCCAGTGAATATAGCGCATCCAGTCACTATAACATCTCCCATGAACCTCCCCACGCCCATGACGTTAGCTGGTCCCTTAAATATAGCGATGAGACCAGTAGAGAGCATGCCTTTCCTGCCCCAGGCCTTGCCCACGTCTCCTCCCTGGTAAAGAATTTCTAAACAGTATTAAAAAGGATTAAAATGGAATCCTTACCAGCAGTTCCTTTTTGGGCTTTGTTTGGTTGGGGTTTTTTTTTATTGTTTTTTTTTTTGTTGTTGTTGGTTTTTGTTTTGTTTTAGTTAATAATAAATTCAGACTAAGACACTGGGGCAACATGCACCATCAGAGACCATAGTAGCATCTTCCCCTGTTGATTTGGCTCATGTGGTTCAAACTTGAGTTTCACTGGAGCACTTCATTTAAAGTAAGTTTTACCTTTTAGCTGACTGATGCTGAATTAGAGCAGATACTTATTTGCCAGAGTTTTTAAAAAAATAAAAAAGTAATTAAAAAACAGTTTTATGTTTTATCCCCCAAATTATAACTTAGAAAATTATTTTAATCCAAACACTAGCAAAAACCCCTCTATCTGTAACAGGGTGGATGGCTAGTTTTAACTTGCCAGTTGTTACGGCCACTGTTTCTGAGCTAGTGTAGAATCTTTGTCTGTGTTGATGTTTTGTTTTGGTTTTTTTTTATTTTTTTTTTTTTAATGAGTAAATGCATTACAATGTTGTCATTTAAAAAAAAATGCATTTTGGAGAAAATATGCATTTTACCTTTGGGAATATGATAATTTCAGGCAGCATTCCCTATGGGAAAGGTGATACCAGCTCTGATATGCAAAGCATATGATAACTTATCATTCTAACTTCAACATATAATAGGGATTGTGACCTGATATTTGGAGATGTAAATATTACCCAACATATTACCCTAAGGGAATATAGCATTGTAGTCAACATTTTTTTTAAAAAAACTGTTACTGTTTGGTGAGAAACAGCCATGGCTGACAGAAGAGGAGTCGAAATGTATGTAAACATGGTCTCTGAACAGTCAGACCCCTATGGGACTCTTATCGAGGAGCAAAAGGAGTGCTTTGAAACTTAAGAAATATTGCTTTAAGCTGGAAGATTCTGGAGGCACTGGGTGTGATTTTTATGCCCTCTGCCTCCCAATCAGAGCCTGCTGGTGTTACAGCAGGGGACAGACGTGTTAGTTGTTCACTAGAAGTTTTGTCTTATATTAAATTGTATACAGTTTTTATTCTAACCACTAACTAGGTAGGATGCCCCTCCAGGACAAGCAGAGAGCGTCTTTTAATTTCTCCCCTATTTCTTAATCAAGTGTTGTGCAAATCTGTTCAACTTTGTAAATATTTGCAAACATCATCATTTTTACGTTATTCTTCTATTGTGTTAACACATTTCTATCAATTTGTGGGAGTGCTGGGGTGATGGTTTGAACTATCCAGCCCAGAACTTCCCCACAAATGGTCACACATGTTTAAGCTACATGTGCTTTTTATTTCTTAACCTGTTTATCTGTACATAAAGTAGAAAGCAAAATCTAGGGAAACAGATATACTTTTTAGACTATCATGTCACATATTCACGTTTTTAAAACTTTGTTTAAAAAAAAAAAACAAACCAACACCCTAAACCCAAGACTCTACATTAAAAAACAGAAAAAAAAAATAAAATGACAGTTGAGATGTTTTTATCTTAATGAAGTTGAAAGCTATGGAGATTAGCGTGTGCGCATTTTCACAGAGTGCTAGCAGGACTGACTAGTCACAATGGACTGCTGCCGTTCCCACCCTGCCGTGTCAGTACAAGCAGTGATTGCCGGGCTGCTGGCTCAGGTGACAGCTATCTGTATCATTACGTGGAACTGTTCTAGGGGCTTGGACTACATAGTAAAACAAAAACAAAAACAAAAAAAAAATAGAGCTTAGTGTAAAATAATTTTATAAATGATCTTTTGTACTTTAGGACATCAAATTGTACAACTTTTGTATATATAAAAGCTTAGGAACTTTCTGTTTAGCAGAAAGGAAACACATTCCTACACTTTTAATGTATATGTTTGTTATAATGTCCATGTAAACATATGCCCTATGTTTGTGCCTTTTAATTAGTTTGTCTCAATAAACAAAAATGTAGAGAAGAATATGTAGCTATGACTTTGTTACCACTGTTCTTACTCCAGCTGTGTAGAGGTCTTCGTTTTTGCACTGTGTAGAGCGTTGCGTGCAGAGAGCTGCATGACTTAGGCTGATGGCAGCGAGGCATGCGAGGCGAATGCTCCCCGGCTCATCTCCTTCCTCCCGTAGCGTAGAGCCGCCCGCGCTGGCGGGGCCGTGCATGTTGGGATGTGTAGTTTCCAAACCATCTCCGTTACCTGTGCCAATGGTACCGGCTTGCACCAGTTCTCCATAGTAGGCGTAGAGTTCTGGATCTGGGTAAATTGCAGAGATGACCCCTAGATGAAGTTTGGGTGTCCCTGAGCTTAAAAAAAAAAACAAACCCAACCCAAAAGCATTAAGAGCCAATATGAAAATGTGTACTAGAAGTGGTTATCTATGAATTACTTCCAATAAACAGGTGTGAGACTTCATTGTATGTTGTCAATTACTGTAGTATTGACAGTGGGCGCTTCGCACAGCTAGCGTGCCCTGCTGAGGTTATTTTTATCCCGGCAGAGTAGCAGTAGAATAAACACATTAAACACCGGCAAGGAAATTTTTCAACGTGACAGAGGCTTCCCAAACCACTAACCATGGTGCTCTTAGCACGGGATAGGAAAAGGGCTGTTTCCTTTTTATTTTCTGTTGGTTCTGCTCGAATGTACCTGGTTTATGTCCACAAAGCTACATTAGCTAATTGTCGACCTGTTTCATTTGTACTTGGGTAAACATTTGCTTTGTACTGTGTATAAATGGTTCCGAGGTGTGCTCCTCAGCTGTCTCAATCCAGACATTAATTTCACGTTGTAATGCCATCATATGAAAGACATTAAGCTGTTTTTTTGACAAACGAAAGCTACCTGGTCAAGTAGTTTATATGGCATGCATGCGACCTTATCATCGCTGGCTCATCCGCTGTAAGAAAATGGGGGATGTGAGGAACAGATGCTCCTGTTCCACCCAGTTAGTTTCTGTGCAGCTGATGCGCTTAGCCTAGTTTATTTCATGGAAACTTTTAAGCTGGATCTAGTCCAACATCCAGGGAAGCCTATTGCTGCCGTTGATTTGAGTGGGTTTTATATCGAGCCCATTCAGGTCTCCGATTGCAAGCAGTTCAATAGGGGTTTGATTTTTTTTTTTTTTTTTTTTCCTCCTGAAGTTTCCATAAGCATTCAGCGTGAGGTTAATGGCTTAGCACCGACTGAAAGTTTTTAAAGTTGAATTTTGCCTTGGAAGGATTTGTGCCGTGGAAAGTCAGAACAGTCAGATCAATGGCATGAAAACTCGTCCTCCGGGCAAGGAGAGCCTCCGGGTGGCTGGCTGGGTGCTGGCGAGGCTCTGCGGGGAAGCGGGCCGCGGGGAAGTAAGTATACGGCACAGCCACCCACGCCGCCAGGAAATGGTATAAACCGCTTACCTTGGGCACGGGCTTTTTTTCTTTATGTGGAACTCCCTGCCACTTCAGAGGGTGTTCGGGGTGAGGAGAAATTTGGGTATTCAACCTTTTATATCTTACTGTTGTTGCTATACCCGAGTGCTGTAAATTGGCAAGATCACGGATGAGAGAGAAAATCACGTGTTATTCTCAGTGTATGAGTTAAATTCCCTTTGCCATTGTTCTCAAATAAAAGGTTTTTTTCCCCCTCTTACAATAAGTTTTTCTTTAGAGTGGCAGAAGAAAAAAAAGTATTGAATGTGTTTGCATTTGTCCACGAGAGGTTTAGCGAAAAACAGCAAAACCCCAATAAGCTGTTTTAGCTGCAGCAATCCCAGGTTACATAAAGGGGCCGGGGTTGCCGAGGGATTAGTCGGTGGCATTACTGGTGGTGATAAGCCCTCCAAGTTCTGCTCGCTCTTCTCTCACTTTTATTTTAGAAACAGTCACTCTGAGCCGTATTTTGAAAACTGCCTGGGGTTAATTTGCAGGGCTGTCGGGGTTAGATTCCCACCAAAGCAAGAAGGAAGGAAAATTGGGATTTAAAGAACGCTCAGGTTTTTAAAAGCAACCAGTATGCTGATTTTTTTTTTTTTTTCTTGTCTTGGGGTCCCCGTATGGCAGCTGAGTTGTGGACGACAGTTTTTCACTGCTGAGTCCTTCTGAAAGCTCCTGCCTTGCTTTATTGGTGGCTTTGTTTATCCATCTCAAAAATAGATTTAACATTATTTTCAAAAGGCAGCTATTAAAAGCACTTCCAGTTTTTAAATGCCTTTGAGGTTCTTTCTCAGTGTTTAAGTGGACCTTCTTACTGGTGCTTTTTAGGATAAATAGTAAGTGTAAAAATAAAGCTCTTCCTACGCTAATTGTCAAAGCAGAATAAAACTTTAAAACTTGATCCCCTTCTACCTATTCATTTCATTCAGCGTGTTTATACTTACTGCTTATCTTTGGCTCATTCGCTCACAGCTTCCAGAACAGCAACTGAAGGATGACAGAGGAACTACGTGCTAATTTTTTATGTCAAAAATAGCGTTCACCTTTAAACGCGCAAAGCTCGATGACCGTTTTCTAATTAGAAAAAGAATGCCTGAGCTTCTGTGGCGAATCCATTTTACAGCTGTGCTCAGATTTGACTGTCAGCCCCTGGTTAAAATTTAGTACTGAGGTCTTGACCTAGAAACAAACCTTTTTTGGTATTGCTTTGGAAAAAGTATTTCAGTGCTAAGAGAAACTCAGCCAGGCTGTCTAGCTCGCTCCCTCATCCCGGGCTGGCGAGAGCGTTCAACGTTCTATTAATTTTGTTGTACGCTGCATCTCCCTGAAACCTAAGTGGAGACCACTGGGAAAGCTGGGCTTATGATTTTTAAAAATAATAGATTGTGTTGTTGCTGTTCAGGTTTCTGGGCTAATTTGAGCCATTTTTTAAAGCCCTGGGTTTTCCTTTAAGGAAGCATCAATGCTTTTTGAAAACCAGACTTTTGTAAAACATTTCATCGTGGGTATCTGAAATGACTGGTTGTGTCAGAGTACAGACCCTCGCTTTCCTTGCAAAGCCTTTCCAGCAACTACCTCCAGAATCAACCCCTTTAGTAAAAAAACGAGGGGCGTTTCCAGGATGTACGGCACCTTCTGTTTTCCAGAGAAGGCAGAAATACTCCAGGCACCTCTTCACTTAGCTGTTCTCGCCAGCTGTTGAGACAAAACCATTTGAGTTCTGTGTTTTCCGTGCAAGTTTTGTTTTTCAGGGAATTACCAATTTAGTTGGAACTGGCTGAATTAAATTCACTATTTTAATTCCTCATAGTTGTGTATTTCTATTCCCATTTCTTTTTACTTCCTAGCGTCATTAGCAGCTAAGACCCATAGCAAAGGACACTAAAGAAAAGTGATAAAATCTCCTGTTTCTCCCGAAACAAGCCTGGAGTAGGAACAGAGGTGGCAGCCACCACAGCTCGCTGCAAGGCGCCGTGTCACCGAAGAGATGCTGAACTGTGGGAAAGCAAACGTTGTGGCACGGGTATGCGCTGAAGAAGGTTTGCCTCTCACGTTTTCACTCTTCCTGATGTCTGCGCTCCTTGTCAAAGCCTCACAGGTTCTTACCCAGGCGAAGGATCTGCCAGACACGGATGAAACGATGGAATGGGGGAAGAAATCTCTGCGTGGAGGGCCGTCCTGTGAGAGCCATGGACCATCCCAAATGCGTGCTCGGGGTCCGGCACACACAGACGTGGTTCTGACCCAGCCTTGCTGGTGGTCCTGCGGGTCCCGCAGCGCGTCCAGGAGGGTTTGCAGAGCTACGAGGGAAGCAGCGGCCCTGATCCGCTGCTGTTCGCGGTCTCTGGTCTCTGCAGTGTTTGCCCCGTGTGAACGGGCTCCTGTAATTTGTAAAAGGAACTCGCTTCCCGTCCCGGGCTGTTCTGCGGTATGGCTGCAAGCTGTCAGCCGCTGCTGCGCGCGGACGGCTGCTTTCTGTCTGTGGTCGAGGTGACGCTCTGTTATAATCCATCTCTCGTGTTCAGCCAGCCCTCGGGGCAGGACTCCCGCGTCCTCTCCCTTCTCCGGGGATGGGGTTCCCAAACCCCGGCGCTGGGATGTTGGAAACCTGCGGAGCAGACACAAAACCAGCCCCAGAAAGCCGCTCTCCTCGGGGTGCTGCTGCACACCCGCAGCGGGGCTGGGGGCACGGGGGGAGCCCGGGGGATCCTGACCCCCCCCAGGCCCCACTCAGGGGCTTGGGACCCCCCAGGGCCGGACAGAGCCGGGGCAGGCCTCGGGGACAGGCCGAAGCGGGGCCACCCCGGGCTGGGGGACACGTCCGGACCCAGGGGATCATCCAGGCCCCGGGGGGGTCACCCAGGCCCCGGGGGAGGCCACACCCGCCCCCCGTTCCCGCTGCATTTCGGCCCGGCCGCCGCTAGGCCCCGCTCCCGGCGCCCCCCCCC